>JAQFXP010001345.1:0-19896 GCA_034693685.1 Belba bartosi
AAAATTAGGAAATTTTTCCTAAATTGGTGCTAAATCCGGTTTAAATCTAGTTAATTTAACTAAATTTAGTTTAAATCTGGTCTAAATCCAGTTAAATTGGGGAAATTTCATCATAAATATATGAGTTTTTGGAAAAATCCCCTTCCTAATCCCCCCCTAGGTTTTTGGCCAAAATTTTGAGAAAAATTCCTTCCCTGATCCCCCCTGGATCGGCCGACATTTTCGATCCCTGCTGTAAAAGCTAACTTCTCAAACTCAAATTCTATTTGTAAAATTACATGTTAAATTTACAATCAACTCATTCAATTTTAATTAACAAAAATAAAACAAATATAAATGCTATAACAATTATTTAAGATTTTTGCATATTATTTTAAACTCACTACTCGTTTAATAGTGATAGTATTTAAGAGAATTATTATAAATTAATTATATATTAATAGAAATACGTTCTATTAATCTTTCACTTATTAATCAATAATATTTTTAATAATGTGTTGGTGAACAACAACTTTTCTATGCTAGCTATAAAGTGTAATTTATACTCTAATTTTGAACTATAAATTAATTGTGAATTTATTCGTTAGATTAGTTCTGTACAATTCGGAAACTTTCAAATTTAAACTGAATTTACGAATAGTTGAAAAGCAATAAACACGTAGTCATCACTGTTTTGAAAGATCTCTCTATACATCTGTGTTAGAGCCGAGCCGAGCCGAGGCGATGCACTTTCTATTTTTGTCAAAATTTCGTTTCTATGCCTCAATTTCAGTACTCACTTCTCATAGCACTGCAGCAGTTAAAGGAAGTCTGACCCGACTCAACAATCAAATTGGCATTGAAGGTGTACAACCTAGTTAAATTAATATTTTAATTTTGATTACATTTTTATCAGATTAATGATTTGAAAAATATTAGTGATTTAGATCAATGTGATTAGGAAAAGTGGGGTGGAACCTATAGTGATCATTAGTGAGAAAAATGTCTGATATGAATCAGGTGTATAGCGAGGCAATCAATAAATGGCGAAATTTAATACAATGTTTGCAAACATTTTAAAGTGCAGTGCCGTTAGTGTCGTTCGAGCGTTAGTTTACTCTAATTTCAATAACAGCTGCATTGCATCCCATCAAAGTGTCAATATATAAACTGTGAAGTTGGCCTAGCTCCACTTGAGCTAAATTCAGAACAATTGATTTGGTAAAGTAAACAAAGATATGCACAAAATCCAATTCCAAAATGTCTAATTGCTAAACATCAAATATACAGAAAATCTAAAACATTTAAAAATTTTTTACTGTAAATTTACTTGAAATATTTGTGATTTACCGTATTACCTCATATATTAGTACATGTACATATAAGGTGAAATATATCATTTTTCTAAATTTTATCCAAAGCCTCTATGTACATGTACTTATAAGACGAGGTAAACCCTAGCATTAATAATTATCTTAAATTATTTTAAATCGTAAAATATAATGATTTTATTCAATGAATTTATAAATTTTTTAAAATTAATGCCTTCATCTTCTTCTGATTCAATGCCTTTATCGTCTTAATTAATGGGTTTTCTTAAATTATCATCAATTGTTGGATATTTTTTTAATTCTAAAAAGTTTCTAAGTTTAAAAAAAGACCTTGACCACGAATTTTTTTCCCCGTAATTTGTTAAAATTTGAATCTTTAACAAATAATAAATTTAGTAAAACAAAATTTAAAAGTTATGCAAAATTTGAAAAAACAAATTTTAAAATTTTTAATAGAAAAGAATAGGAAGTTTACAAAATGATAAATAATTTATTGTTGGATACGTTTTAATTCAAAATAACTTTCTTTATTTGATAAATAATTATGTATAGAATTCAAAAATCTACTTTAAAAGTTGGGGAAATTAAAGTAAAATGCAGGTGAAAGTAGTTTACAAATATTAGAAGTGCTACAAAAATTGATTGTAGTAATAACCAATCAGACTTTATTTTAATGGATGAAATTTTTATTCTAATTGAGTAAACTGTTATTTTAACTTAGATTATGTTTAAATACTGACGATATTTTAAATTAATATGTTTTTAATGTTATTTTATGTTAAAAATTATAAAAATATGTCGTTTGAAATAAGTCTGAGTAAAATTCTTATACAATATATATACAATAAGTTAAAAATAATAATTAAAATCTAAAAATATTATGCCATTGTAATAATATAAATGCCATATTTGTATTTGGTTACTCAATAAAAAGTATAAAAACTATAGTTTCACATTTGCCCAATAGGGTTTGGCAAGCAGAGATTATTGGTCTTTGTCAGCTCTACCTACACGGCAAAGCTCCTTTTTATTCTTGCGATTATTAGTAAACTCACAATCAATAAAAGATTTTTTGATTAATTCTTCTGATTTTTTTACAATGAATGTGAAATGTTCTGATGAATATGATTTTTTAACAATTTAATTTTACTATTATTAATCGTTTATTTAAAATATTTTTATAACTCATTTAAAAAATATTTTTATAACTCATTTAAAATATAATTAATTATTGAAAAAATATATTTATTTAAACACAAATATTCTAAACGACTTTAATAGAAATAAAAATTTTCAAGTTAAATATCTGTTACTATAATCACGTAATTTCTTATTTCTATTTTAGTTTTAAATAGTTTCAAACTTTTGATATCTTTGAACTTTAATTTCTAACGCTTCTTATCAAAAACATTTGAATAAAATTTATTTTCAAAAACGACTTATTTTCTCATTTTTAAGTACATGTACACATACCCCGGGGCATAAACACATGAAGCCCAAACTTACCTTATATGTGAGGTAATACGGTAATTTTTATAGCACAACAATTTAGTTACATTTATTTTAACAGTAGGGTTACAGTTGGGCAACGGCCAAATGCGCTCATTGAACGGTTGTACATTTTATAGATTTATTGTTTTAAGCTTACATATGTGATAGATTTTGGCCTTAATTTATAATTTTGTTTCTTTATTAATAAATTGTATTATTAATCTAATGGTGAAATGTAATAAACATTTGATGTATAACAAAATTGTTAATCAAAGATTGAGAAGGTCTGCCGACCTAGGGAGTATCAGGGGAGGGATTTTTTAAAAAACGCTCAAAAACCCATATATTTATGATAAAAATTTACTTAATTTAACTGGATTTAAATTGAATTTAAACTAAATTAGTTAATTTAACTAGATTTAACATTAATTTACGAAAATTTTCCTAATTTTGGTCAAAAAACCCCAAAAATTTTACCGGTCGCTTTTTGTAGCACAGGGTGGGGGGTACTTTTCGCGTACCAAAATTAGGGGATTTCTTACCTGACATTTTTCCTTCTGAACCTCTGATGTAATACTAGTTATTATCTATTTATTAAAAGTAAATTTGATTTGTTATGCAATTAGATGTTAAAAATTTTAATCTTTGGTTCGCTGCTCTGGATTTAGATCAAGAGGAGCTGACCGGGTAGTTATGTTTTGATTTGAAACTGATCTGATTGAAATTGAGAAAAGATTTAGTTGATAATTTCTTTATTAATTATTTAAAAGCACGTTATTTACAATTTTGTTTGTGTTTTATCTCGAATTGTATTAGTATTTTGTAATTTGAAAATCTTAGAGAAAGGAATATAGAGAATAATAGTTTATAATAATTAATTGGCATTTTGTTCTATTAAACCATATCTAACGTTACTATCTTAATAACTTCCATTGCTGACCATTACTGACTAATCAATACATTCTACCAGTTACTCATTTAATTATCTTTGTTATTCTAATTTAAACTCTAATATTTATTTAACTTATCTTCTGCTGCTAATCTAACTGTGCTTACCAACCCGATCTTACCAACCTCTCCTGGTGTTTAAACTTATTTACGTTTTTAATAAAAATTACTATTTTAAAAACATTTGAAAATAAAATTCAACTAACTGGACTTTGCAGATTTTGCTGCTAATGGATTGTTAATAAACTTTCTTTCTTTAATACTTATTTCAATTTAAAAAAACTGCAGTTATTTCGGTTGAATTAGATAATAAATATATTTTAAATGTATAAAAAAGAATTTGCAGATAAAAGAAAAGTACAAGTGATCTCTGGTTAAATGGCAATCATATGTATTATTTAGTATATGTTTTATTGTGTTATCTCTTGATTAAATAGTATTATTTCATATGGCTTATTTGTATCGAAATGTTATTTTTATGCTTAAATATTTTAACCAGAATTCTCTTTAACATCTTATCGTCTTCCTTGTTGACTAAAATGTTTGTTAATTTTTAATTGTTTTAATGTTTAGAAATAGTAAACATTTGAGAGCATTTTGTTTGGTTACGAATTTTGCTAGTAATCTTTTGCTCAGGGTTTCAGATGGTCGGCCGATTCAGGAGGATTTTTGAAAATTACCCAAAAAGCCTATAGAATTATAATACAATATAACTAAATTTAAACCGGATTTAACAGCATTTAGGAATAATTTTCTTATTTTAACCAAGAATCTCAAAAATTGAGGGGTCAAATGCTAGATGGATAAATTTCAAGTTTTAAAACTAGGGGGATTTAGACTTAACCCTATTTTTGCTTAAATATAAAACAGATTTTATTGCAAGATGTGTTATCTTTTGTTTAAAATTTATATTTAAATGTGCCAAACTAAAATAATGAAACACTAAAGTTGTTAACATTTCTCGCTCATACAAGACTACTAACTTTATGTTCTCTATTATACGAATAAATTCGATATATTGATACAAATTTATTTATGTAAACTTATTTATCGTTTGCTATAAATTGAGTTTTAAATTTTTATCTAAAACATATCATAATTAAGGCTTTGAATATTAACTATTTTAACTATTTCAGCGAAACATAGTTCAACAATTAAATTTTGTATGCAAACAAATTATGTATTGATGTCTCTTCTAGGAAATTTTTATTTTAACTATTTTAAGTGTTTGTAACTATTTGTTTAATATATAACTTTTTAACTATTTGTAAAATTTTATTTAGTTTTTGTGCAAAATTATTTTATAGAATTAATTTGTTTGAAAACTAGTTTTCAATTAACACTAGTTTTAATTTAGGATATAATATTAATTATTTTTAGATTAATAATATTTTTTATAAATGTTAAAATAGTTGGAATTACGCTTATCATAATATTCTTATGTCTAATAAAACAATCTATTATGTAATAAATTACAAATTTACTATAATTTATTTAGAATTTACTTCGTTAATTTTAACAAAATAAAATATATATTAAAATTTTTTTTATTTAATTTTAAATATTGTAGAAATTTATTTTTATTTATTAAATAACACTAGGCTACAATTTTAAACTTTTGTGGTAATTTAAACGATTTGATAGATTTTTTAAATTAAGACTAATAACAAATATTAATTATCTACATTAATAAATGGCTAAAATTACGGAGAATTAAATACTGAATTACATTTTCAAAGTTTTTAAACTAATAATTAGACAATATTAAACAAAATTTTTAAATTTTAAATTAATTTTAAGCTAAAATTTGTTAAATTTAGAAGAAGAAAATTTCAAGAGTTATTTTATTGTTAATTGTAACAATAATTAAATAAACTTTTTTTTTAATTTTTTAAAATAAATAACTATTTGGGTAATTATTTGACATGCTTTTTGTAACTATTATTGTTACCATTCATGGTATAATAAATAACTATTTTTCAATGCCTTAATTATAATTAATTGCGTGAATAAAGTTTGATAAGAGTATTGGTTGAGTAGTAATAATTATTTTAAAAATAAATTATATTAATTTTAAGTCAGGGATCGAGAAGGGAGATCAGCCAAAAATACCCCTGATTTTAAAATTTGACATTTATTACTCCCTAGCATTTGGTCCGAGAAAAGGTACTTATCTTCTACTTTTTGCCGCCACCAATGGCGGCCGGCAAATTTCTTCGGGGTCTTGATCAAAATTGGGAATTATTTTATAAATTGGTACTAAATCCTGCTAAATTAAATTTAAATCCCGTTAAATTAGGCAAAATTTTATGATAAATATATGGGGTTCTTAGCGTTTCTGGAAAAATTCCTCCTCTGATTTCCCCTGGATTGGCGGACCTTCTCGATCCCTGTTTTAAGTACATTGTAGGGATCGGTAAACACGGTACAAATAGATTAAAGCATTAATTAACAATATCAAACTGACATAATTTTTAAATAACAATTTTATAATTTTTTGTTATACTTGGACAATTTATTGAAAAAAATGCTTATAAATGATTTTACTTTATTTAACACACACACACACACACACACATTGATTAAAAATTTTTTTTGATAATTTCTTTTAACTACTTATTGCTGCATGTACAAGAAGGGGAATTCTGATCTAATTGTTTTTCTGAAGTTTTGATTTGCATTATTTTAAAAATTGGCATTTATTTCTCCTAGGATTTTTTGCGCGAAAAAGTATTCACCCCTGTGAGTTTTATGACAAAAATTATTTCAAATTTTTTTTAATTTATGTTAAATCCGGTTTAAATTGGATTAAATTAATTTATAATTATGTCTAATTATAAACAATTTAGCTCAATTTGATACAATTTTCTTATTACCCCTTCCTCTTTATATTTAACTAATAACTTCTAGAATTGACATCTTACAATTAAAATATTTATTTTGCTCACGGAGTTTAGAAAAATTATTACTATTGTTAAATAGTTGAAAAAACTAAAGACCATTTATAAAAATTTTAGCCGCCAATGGGGTGTTAAGGATTTTTTATTGACTAAAATGCTAATATAAACTGTTACATAATTTTACATTTTTAAATGGTAAATTGATATAATAATAATATTTAAATATAACTAAAAATTTACTTTGCAAACAAAAGAAATAAAACTGTGACATTTTGAGTCGAAATACAAGCATTTTACTGTTATTTTATAAAAAATCTAATATAATTTTATTAATAAAAATTATTATATTTATTAGCGGTAAAACACTTTTAATTTGACTCAAAATGTTTTAGTTATATCTTTTTTGTTTGCAAAGTATGTTTTTAGTTAATTTAATTAATTTTTATCACTTTTATTTATCCATTAAAAAGCAATTATGTTACAGTATATATTAGCATTTTAGCCAGTAAACCCTCTTAACACCCCCATTGGCGGCTAAAATCTTTATAGATAGTCTTTAATTCTTTCAACTGATTTAACAATATCAATAATTTTTCTTAACTCCGTGAGCAAGATAAATATCTTAATTGTTAGTTTTTTTTGCAATTTATATTTTAACTACTAGTCTAAGAGTTAAAATCAAGGTCTTTATGACAGTTTTATTGCACTTTTATTTTTTAAAAATTTTTTACTAAAAATTTTGATTAAAAATAATTAGTTAACTAAACAACTAAACAAGCATTAACAAATTATTTAAATTCAAAATAAGAATATGTTCAAAATTATTTGTTTAACTTAATAATAATAAATGTTGCAAAAACAGTCAAAATTATTTAAAACAATTTAATTAAAAATTTTAATAGATAATTAAATTTTATAAAGCACAAATATAAACAATAATTTTTTTGTCCAAGTGCATAATTAAATATACATTTAACATTATTAAAATTTATGAATAAAATTTTTACTGTAAAAGCAATGGAATAAAATGGCTTGAAATTTTAAATAATAATAGCTTCAAAAATATTATTGAAAATAACAAGCATTAATTACTTTTTAAGCCAACAGAATTTTATATTCTCAAATGTTTTGCGTACAGTTTAAATTATTAATGATATATTTGTGTTTTTAATTAAATTTACCAAGGCTAGTCAAAAGTATAACTTAGCGGATATTTTTTGTTAATGTTTTTTAATCGAATTTAAAAACTTAATTAAGACATAATTTAATTAATATAATTGAATTTATATACATATCTAGATTTAATTAAAAAACCAAAACAAAAATGCCGGAAAGTTTTAATAAGCAGCAAAACATAAAGGGTATTTGCTAATTTTTAAAAGTTAGAAAAGTATTTTGACCAACTTGGTTTAAATAAATATTTTACTTGTCTAAATGGGAAAAGATTAAAAGTTTTATTTATTATATTTTATTTAGGAAATATTTAGATTAAATTATTTTAAAACAAATGGCTCACTAACCAATAAGCATGTCAACTTTTTATTGTTAAAAGAATATAAAAAACACTTTGTGCTAAGAAATTTATTTATTTATTTATTTTTTGAGTTTAAATTTGCAAACTGAGGTAAAGAGATGATGTAATTGTTGATGATGATAGGAAAAACATAAAATTTGTCTAACAGAGTTAAATTTTAAAAAAATCTAACAAGTTTTCAATTCAATTTTTATTTTATTAACAAAATAAATTTTTTAATTAAACAACTAAAATTAATATTTTTAACTGTAATATATTATTAAAATTCTTATAATTGTGTGATTTAAAAATTTTAATTTATATAATAAGTTTTCAAGATATTTATTTTAAAATTTATTATATATATATTTTAAATTATAAAACAATTATTAATGATATATTCTGTACAACTATTAAATAATAAAATAATATAAACTGCATCTTTTAATGATAACTTTTCAAAAAATTTGTGCATTTATAAATTTGTTGACAATGTGTAGTTCATATACTGCATATTTTCAGTTGGTGCCACTTTCAGTGGGCCAATTAATTTATTTTAGATTGCGCTTCTATTTTATAAATTATAAACAACATATTAATATTAGCAACAATCATGCATTTATACAGTATCTAACAATAGGTAATTTGCTTGATATAATTAGAAAACAATTTCTTAATACAAAAATAACATCTTGGAATAATGTTATTAATATATAGAATAAGTTATAAAATTATTTATTATATTAAAATGATTACATTTAGTTTGTGCAATTGATCAATGGTTTGTACTAAAGTTTGCTTTTATTGAACCAATTGCTGTCTGTTTTGCATTAGTTAATAGCAAAAGCGCACAAAGATATTGAATTTTATGGATTAATTGTCCGATTGGTCGCTCGTAGTCTTCTGCTGTCATATCGCTGTCCAGTCATTTAGTTAATGCTCTCTCAATGATAACATCCCACAGAATGAGGCACTCGAGGGAGCAGTTGCTCGAGCACTGGCTCAAGCACTGGCTCTGACACAAGTTTGAAGAGAATATAGAATTGGTTTTAAGTGATGAGACCCACTCTCACTCTCCAGTCACTCTCCACTCACTTTAACCAAAAGTAATTGTGATTTACGCGATTGAGAAAATATATGCGAATGAATGAGACATATAGTTAATTCTCCGAAGCATTCGATTTACACAAAACTTGTTTGTAAAGCAAATCAATAGTAATTGTGAGCTTTAGACGTCTTTCACCTTTCATTCAGACTTATAGCGATTGCAAACGTATTATACTATACTCTATACGCAAAAGAATATAATATTGGCTTAAAAAAGTCGGAATAAAAATCAATCGACTTAAGTGAGTGTCGCTTAAGGGACGTGTTTGCGGTTCTGTTTGCCCAACGCCTAAATACTGCTTCTCTTTCGATGCCTTTCCTTCCCTTCAATACTATTGTATTTTCTATTCCCTTTAGATTTTCAATTCTGTCGTCTGCTATAAAACTATCGATAGAATCGCATCAATTCATATCACTATTCAAAGGATATCTGTTCTGAACAAAACAATCGATTATTTACAGTGTATTCAAAGCTACAAATCTTTATTGAAAAAATTTTCCTTGAAACATTTAATTAAATCGAACTGAGCGGACAAATGCAATAGTATTCTATTCATTGCATGTATTAACTATTAACCAATTTTTAGTTTTATTGTTCTCTTATATTGATTGAAGTGAGAGTTCGCATACACATTCATACGGCAGTCATTTCAGTGCTGCCTATGCTCTCTGTGCTCCCCGTGCTCTTCATCCTCTCCATCCTGCCATACCTGCACTCAAACATACGACTGGCGCCAGTAGTCAAATGAGTTTTCGCTTTTAGTAGATCAGCATGATGCTATAAGTGCAATGAGCACCAGCACCAGGACTTCTACGAGCCCTGCCAACACTACCAACACTGCCAGCACTACGAGTGCCATACAGTGCCATACAGTGCCATACAGTTTAGTGGTTTGCACTGAGCGCTCAGTCCTATTCAATTTGCATATCAACAGCTTAAGACCAAATTCTCTTTATGATCTCACTATTGTGTTGATGAATGCCTGGGGTAAACCTTAATCATGTTAGTTTTGCTTTTCAAAAAATCACTGCTCTCTAACTATACAATCATACACTGCTCTCTCTCTCTCTCTCTCTCTCTCTCTCCTGCTCTCTCTCTCTCTCTCTCTCTCTCTCTCCCGCTCTCTCTCTCTCTCTCTCTCTCTCTCTCTCTCTCTCTCTCCTGCTCTCCGAAATCTCTTTGCTATTACTTTCACTGAATTATACAATAAAATGAAAGTAAAAGTTGAGAGGAAGGAGAGGAGAGGAGAGGATGGCTTTTGCTGTAGGTATGCATAATTCAAAGAGAAAAGGATTAGACGTAGCTTTCATTAGACGCTATTGTTGTATAATTTACTGTTAGATAATTAGAGCCGATGTTGTGTTCGTGCGCTTCAGCTCTTAAATCATATTAAGCTGTGATAAGCCTAAGTCGCATCAAATGCCTTTTGCTTTCCTTTAACTCAATTAAATCTTTAATAATATCTTTAGTTTGAAATTTACAACTCATTTGTTTTACCTGAAATTCTTTAAACTGAATTATTTTCTATACAAAAAAGTTTAACAAATAATTTCTTATTTAAAAATAAATTTTTAATAAATCAAAATTATTTTTAGCAAATCGAGTAATCCATACAATGTTCGATAAGTTGTATTGATTTTAGTTGAGCTCTAATCCAGTGATTTTGTAGACACTTTACCTGTCAGTAGGAAAGAACGAAAAACGTTATCTTCAGTTCCCAACGGCTAAATGTGATCGAATACAGTACAGCTCTAGCGCTACAAATATCATATGTGAATCAAAACTCAGTTTTTATACCTCAATAATAATCTTTGTTAAGCCCTTCTATCAAAAAACGAACAAAGAATTAAATACTTGATATCTGAGCTATGATATCAAAACTGGTCCATCAGTTGCACCTGTCATACCCACATGTGACTCCACTTTCTATTTTGTCGTTGATATAACAAAATCAACTTTTATTAAAGAGGGATTCTTTCTATACATGTACTGTACGTGTATATATTGTATATATAACGTATATGTATAAATATATGTTCGAAACAAATTCAATTTGCGCATGTTTGCCAATTTACATATGCCTATAAGTCTTTACTTTAAAACTAAATTATAAGATGAACATGCACAAGTTGAAATTGTTTTTGATCATATTTGATAAGTTTAAAGGATAATTAAAAGATTCTAAACTATCTTAGAGTTTTGCAAAGCAAGCGCTTAATTGATATATAAATTAAAACAATTGCTAGTTTTTAGCATTATTTTTAAATTAAACTCTTTGAAATAATTAATAGTGGCCTTATTTATACCTTTAGTTTGCAATTAATTCTTATAATCAAAATCTGATAAAAACTGGGCGAAAATAAAAATACAAACTTGGAACAAACTTAACTCAAAACGATTTACAGATTAATTTATTGAATAGTTACAATTACTTTACATTTAAAATAATATATCAATTCATAAATCAATTTACAAATTATTTTAATTAAATTTAGTTACATTTTAAACTTTACTAAATATGATTAGTTTTTAAAGTAGAATATTCTTATTATGTTTTAATTTAAGAAATAATATTTTACATAATATCACCAATTCTGTATTTTGATTTATTTCTGATTATAAGTTAAACCTTATTTTACCCAAACTATATCCACTGACTCGGCCGAGTCTGACTAATTCTGATTTTACTAAATCTATTAATACATAACACTGTATTCTAGATGTGTAAAGATAATTTTAATACAATTTTAGAATTAAAAAAATTAAAACATTAAAATTGCTATTTACAAAATATTATTAATATAAATAAACTAGTTATAGTAATAAAGTTTAGACAATTTTTACAATTATTATCATTTTTGCAAAAGTCAAGAATGCATAGATGATTTAAGTTTGGGAAAATTTGATTTTATTGATATATTTTTAAAACAAATTTAAAAAATAAAACATATTTTATTTTTTAATTTAAACTATTCTATATTCTAGTACAAATTTTAAAAGTGCTAATATAGCTAAATATTACTGATTCAAAAATTAAGAACTTTAAAAAAATTATTGCAACTCTACCTAATTATTTATTTTATCTAAGCAATAGTTTTCTAAAGATTGCTCAGGCTACAATTTGCTAATTTAATTTTTAAGAACCGCATCAATTTTATTATTTAGAGAATATACATTATATTAGAATTAAAATTTAATTATTACTAATTAAAGAGAGTCGTATTAAAAATTAAAATTTAGAGATAATCTTAGCCTAAGTTTACATTAAAAGCCATTTAAGTATTGAGGACAAGGAGATGAAGGGAAGGCGGGCACAGATAGATGGATAGATAGAGAAGAGAAGAGAGAAGAGACTCTAGTAAGTAATCAATAGTATTGAGTCACCTGAAAGGGATAGGAAAGAGGATGAGATGAAGTGCAGAGCAATGATGAAGGGCAGGATGTCATGACTGGCAGCTATGGATGGGTTTGGGGCAGCGCTGCTACGGCTTCCTTGCGTTTGCATAACTGATGCAAAGCTTTATGAGCCATAAGTAATGGTTTGGCAACGTATAAGAGCACTGGTATGAGAACAGCATACTTAAGGCATACAATAAAGAGAATTGCATAGACTGTATGGCCAAACAATAGAGAAAGCAATAGTGAGGCAAATGTATGCGCGACCGACAGCGATCGGTACTGTTGTAAGTGTTGTCATCGTTTGTGCCGTTTGTGCCGTTCGAGTCGTTATGCAGTTATGCAGTTATGGAGAGCATCACTGCTCACAAGCAAAGGCACACATCATTGGCTATGAATGTTATAACTCCAGTCATTGAAAACTAGATGACTCTATGACTCAATGCTAACGACGGAAGTTAATCATTACTATTGCTTTAAATTATGACTAATGCAAAACTGCAACATTCGACGGCTCAGACATCCATTATTGCAGTGAAGCCTCTTTTTCATGAGTTGCTCATTTGAAGTTGATGGATGAATAGCTTGTAAAATATGACATATGATTCTAACCACGTACACTTCTTCCAATTCGGCCCCAGCTCTCCTCTCCCTCTCCCCTTCACTGCACAGAGTACAGTATACAAAGTATACCCAACCTATAGGTGTACTCAAGTAACAAAATTATAGAGCCCTTCAATTGAGTTCAATTCATGGATTATTTCATGTGTCTTCGTCTGCCTTCATGTGTCTTCGCCAGGCCTTGCAATGCCTTCATTAAGTTGCCATTCGTTGCCATTCTCTGCCATTCTTCCGATAAATGATAGGTTTAGTTTAGGTAAGCAAAAGCAAATCTTATATATAAACCTTACAAACATTACATCTCTTCGTGTCTCACAAATGGCAACCATTCCCTCACAAATTGCACAAATTCTACATTCAATTCGACTTTATTTTCTTAATAATAATGCTCTACTTTTTTGTTACACTTTTTATTTATTATTAAAGATGTCCTCAATTGAACAGTAATTCTTATGTTATATATTGCTAAATGGTTCAAGCAATTTTGATTTTAATTCGATATATTAGATTTAATCATAAATATTTCACGACATTATTTTCCATAAATTATTTCCATTTTTCAATCATGGTTGTTTTCTACAAAAAAAAAATAGTATGTTATGTTTAAATATAATTTTAGTTTTTAATAACTTAAATCTTGAAAACAATCTAATTGTATTTTAGAGTTCATTATTGTCAAATAAAAATAGCTTTAATCTTTACCTTTTATTGTTAATATAATTTATAACTTAGTAATACTATATATATATAAGGTTATTATATAAAATAAGAGATAATTTTTAAAAGTTAACAAAAAATTAGATTGCCTTGAGTACTTATTAAACAAAAGCAAAATGTGTTAATTTTTTATAATAAATTAAAAAAACATTAACAATTTTAACAATATTATTTTTAGTAAATTTAATAATTAGTTATTGTATACTACTATAATATAATATATAATAGTATGAGTTATTAAAATAATATTTTAGTTTTGAAAATTATTAAAATTTAATTTTAAATAGACATGTAGCATAATGGAAATTAGAGCTAAATTCTATTTTATGATTAAGTCTCATGTTTGATTTAGTGATTATGGATAGTGATGATTATTTTTATTTAATGATAATTTAACTTATATCTGGTTTAAATTTTTATATAATTTATTTTATAATTTGAAATATTATTACTATTATTATTAAATTGTGTGACAGTATTACATAGAGTTATAATAAAATATTTATATTTATGTGAAACAAAAACTCAGTGGAAGTAAATTTTGGTCAATTAATAGAAAATTTAATCAACTTTAAATTTTGCTCATTTGTATATTCGTATTAATATAAATATTAGAAATGTTTATTCTGTAATAGTATTACTTTAATAGCATAATAAACAAGAATAATTTTAATATTTCTAAATAAAGTTTTGATTGCCTTCAATAAAGTTGATATAACGTAAAGTCGATGTAGTTTTGGTTTAGTCCCAAATCTATCTATTTTTTATTATTCGAGTTATGCTTTGCAATAAATAAGTGAAAGAAAGTCAACTATCATTGGTTCACATTAACCATTACATGTATTTCTTAGGCTATGATTAATCGTCAGTTCTTTTATTTCTTACTTCTTATTGCAGTACTCTATGAGATGAAAGCGAAGGCAATAATAGAAAATCTTGAAGTTATCCAAAAAGTGTGCGCTTAGTGTTTGACTCACTTATAAAGTTTATTTTGTAATTGCGTTTACAGTCAAACGAAGTTATGTCAATCTTTAAATTACTCTTTTAATGGCTTTCATACAACAAAGTGCTCAAACAAACGGCTAATACAGTACTACCAAAAGTCTAACTCTTCTCTTCTCTTCTCTCAATCGATGTTCGCTTCTATTGAAATGTGTTTCTAATTAACTGATTCTTTACTCAACTCTTTCCCAACAAATAATTTCAATGAGACTTAATTGCATTTTATTTTGAATTACTGCTAATATAAATTGTTTATATTATAAATCTTCATTAATTTTCGCCAACAAATGTTTGGCTTATTTATAAAATAACATATTTTCAATTCAATTACACTCCATGTCAATTAATATTACCCACTTTTCATAATGTAAAGTATTGTACAGTATTGTACAGTATTATACAGTATTACTACTGTATTACACTTTTTAGATAAACAGCATTAGATACTCTAATTTAGTTTGTATAAGCATTTCGACAATTTTCTATATAATCTTATTTCGAATCAATTCCTTAACATTAATCAATGGACTGACAAAGACCTGAGAATTAGTCTACTTTGCAGTCGACTCTTCGAAAGCTTTGTCGAAGAACTGGCAATTGAGTCCTTAGTTCTCTCTAATAAATACTTGTCTTAGAAAATGACATTTGTTTTATATAATTGATTTCATTTAAGTGTCCGATAGTTTTATTTAATTAATCTAATATTTGTTTAAATTATATGATATTCACTTAATATAAAATCTTTTAAAAATGCTTTTATTATAAATTTTAATCATTCGCTTAGTTTTGAGCGCAATTCGAGTGATTTATTTAATAATTTATTTTTATTACAGTTTTGTTCATAAGTTTAGTATTTTTAAAGAAAAGTCAATTATTTAGAGATTTAGAGACAAGTCGTTTCATTTGGTTTCAATTTATAAATTGGGAAAAAAGCCGAACTCAGGATAAAAGGTTGAGTTTTTCGGAATTAAAAAATCAGTGCCGACTCACATCAAAAACGAAATAATCTTCAAATAACATGAAAGTGAGGACTGGTATGAGTGGTATGACTGTCATGAGATCACTGGTAGAGTATAGGCCCGCTTTTCAATCGAATTAGCCCACAATTAATAGCAGGGCCGGCAGAAAAACACATTTACGGTGAAAGGCTTTTTATTAGATTAGAAGTGAGGAGTATAGCGATGGGGAGCGGAGGGGAAGGGGAGAGGGGAGGGACAGCAGAGCATCATCACAGACAGCACCAGAACTTCGTCTGTCTCTGACTCGAACTCGTGTTTAGCATTAGATACGGAATCGAAAGCTCAATAATAATTGTACTGAAGATAGCATTAAAGTTATGTTATGTTAGCGTTCATTGCGACCCAAGGTATCCAACGCCAGAGCGGGCTGTGGGGGCTGTAGGGTTTGTAGGGGTCTCTGTTCTCGTTGCCAGTAATGGTGTTCGGCAGAAGAGCGTTAATTAAATGAATTTGTTGTCGTATGATCGCGAACTACAGTCAAAATTATAGCCATAGTCACAGTCACTTGGTCAATTGCCAATGAATTAGCACCTAGGCAGATCAGTTTTTTTTAATTCAGTTTTCGATTCATCTCTATTCATGTTTTGATCGTTTTTTATCGTTCAATGCATTCCATATACGAGTAACTCTTCCGACAGATTCTTAGACAACAGCTGTTTTGATATGCTTTGTCATTACTCCCCATCTTTGGGAATAATCGAGTACTACATCACTGCCTTCACTGCCGAAGGAAGATTACTTCCGAACTACTTTGAACTCTGATTTACAATATATAAACTTTTTTTTTGCATAACACAATGTTTTTGCAGTTTATTTCAACTTTATTTCTCTTTCGAATAATAGAATAAATTGTTTGACAATTGTATTGAAAATATTTTCAATTGATTTTATAGAGAGTATACTAGAAAACAATCAATAAATCTGTATAATAGAAAATTTACCCATCGGGTATTTGTTGCGCGTTTGTATTTATGAATTAACTTATAATATATTTATAAAATCAAAATAATACTAATCACAGTTTTATTCAATACTAACTGCTTTCTCGAACTGTGAACAATACAATTGGAGCATAATTTCACAATTTATATCATTAATAAAAAATTTGAAAAAATTGTTTTATTAAATAGTAATTATTTGATTTGTTTAATTTAATTACAATAATACAGAAGTTTAATTTAATCAGAAATCTATACGTGAGTTACAATATATGTTAATAAGAAAACTTGATTGAACATTGAGTAGATGTTGATGTTAATTTATTTATTAATTCAAACAAATTTATAAATCTGTGCCGGCTAAAACCTGTGCGGGTTGGGCTATATTTATAATTTAGATATAAGAGTTTAGAGTTTTAGCTAGAGATAAGAGAATAATAATTTAGACAATAGGCAATGATTTGATTTAGACTACACTAAGAACATAGAATGTCTCAAATATAGCGTATTTACTGTTACTTAAGAACTGCAGTGTATTAGCAGTTAATATCAAATTTATTTTGCGGTTGTGTCACACTATTGTCACTCAATTGCAGAGTATGTATGCATTCGTTTCGCTTTGTCTTTCACGTCTGATTTGATGGCAACCGAAGCGCTAAGAATTGTATAAAAAATTCAGTGACTGACATGATTTGCATAATATCTAAATTTTATACAATATCATAGAGTGGAGTTGAATAGATTTAATATAACTGTATATAAAACAAAATATTTTCATTATTTAAAATTATTTTTAGTTGAGTTGGAGAATACGATGCCTGAAGAAACAGACCTAATGGCAGAGGCGGCGGAAAACTCCGAATCAACCGAATCTCGAAATAAGTCAAAAGATTTTGTCGATCTTTCAGCTAATTCGGAGGAACTGAAGATAAATGCAAATGAAATAAATACTTCCATCAAAGCCAAGAAGATATCGACTAAAACAAAAAAAGACATAAAACAAAATAATATGATTTCCAGTTCAGAAATCAGTGCCAAAAATGTTATTTGCAATACAACACAAAGGAATGGATTTACAAAGACTTCCACTTCTGACTACATCCGACAAAACCAAGACAACGAATCCAACTGTTTGGCCAAAGTCCCGCTCAATGGCCACGACGACAGGGCGGACGATACCGACATTGAGGACGACCTGGACGGCTCCGAAGGCCCCAAAGACCCCAAAGGCCCCGAAGGCCGACACGAGTCTAAAGAAAAAATAAATGGTTTTAGATTTAATTTTAGACTTTTATTAATTAAGAAAAATAACATTTTATTTATTCTCTATTTTTAGACTTTGGGAAAACTAATGAGAAAAGTAAGAAAAGTAATGAGTCGTCTGTTAAAGGTTTGGAACAACAAACCGAAGACAAGAAAATTGAAGAATATTTGCAACGAAGCGATACCGCAGTTATATTTCCAGAACCGGTCGAAAAGGTTAAGACAAACACTCAGTTGAATAAGAATTGCAGAAATGGTAAAAATGAGAAAACCGGACAATCAGTTAGAGATAGTATTGAAGAAAAAGAGAAAATTGTTCCGAAAGTCAATGAAAACCGATTGCCTCGAAATGGTTCGTCCAATCAAAGTAAGTCTGATTTTGTTTTCTTTTATTTCTCACTACTTATAAGGGGCTCAAAGGGTTTGACTGACTCTCGACTCACAACTCCGGTTAGAATAATACTGATGTGTATATCGAGGAAACGCTATAAAAGGGATTCATATTTAACATTGAATCAAATGAGAGAACATTGAATGCGAGCGTAGTTTAGAGGGATGTATGCATTTGAGGTTTAAAAGCTACTAGTTTGACATGTGAGTCTGGGTTGTGCACCGGATATTCATCCGTTCTCGACTTGTTAGGAGTGCACAGATAAGTGATGCATACGAGGCATAAGAGCAGAGTTGTCCGAATAGGGGGTTATCCACAAAAGAAAGGTTTTGTTTGCAAAAAGAATATATTGAAAATTTTTGCCAAATTTAATATTGATTTTATTTAGAGTGAGCTCTTAATTCCACAACAATTTTTGGATTCAGTTAGTGTTTAATGTTTATAATTTACTAAAAGATAACTTACTTTCAAATGATTTGCGTTATTGTGTGAAAATGTTTCTCTGCTATAGTTCTATAGTTGAATAACAAAAATAATTTAATACAATTCACTATTTATGTATAAATTGTATGGCATTAGTGTTTGTGCGGTATATGCGCTGCTGTATCGGCATAGCTATCAGAGGCCCCATATAGTGAGAGAGTGGGTGAGAGAAGAAGAGAGGGAGAAAGAGAGGGAGAGAGAGAGAGGGAGGGAGAGAGAGAGCAAAGGTTTTTAATGATAGTCCACAGCACGAGCCCCTATCCTAATGCGATGGCTGTGAATAGCCTGACCCCCACTCCAGGCCATTTGCTGACAGCCAGTGATGCACTAATGCTCTGATGCAGTGATCACTTGTTTGGTTGTATACATATATCTGTATAAACAGGACATCAGTGACCAGTTTTGTTGAATTTAGATGTTATGACTTGTCTTTAATAATACTTTTTGTGTTCCATCATTGGTTTGGTAGTTCTCTCTATGCCTCTCCTCACTCGAGGAACTGACGATTGAATCACTTTTTGTTGATGACCTCTATATTAAACTGAATTCTCAAAACATATTAAGCATCTATTGAAGGAACGGCAAAATATTCGAAACTTATAGCCTATTCATCAGCTTTCCAAACACTAGTCTTCATGTTTTACGTATAATGTAATGCCACTCTGCCCTGCCAGTCTCTCTCTCTCTCCCTCTCTCTCTCTCTCTCTCTCTCCTGCTCTCTCTCTCTCTCCTGCTCTCTCTCTCTCCTGCTCTCTCTCTCTTTCTTTCTCTCTCTCCCAACCCGCTAACTCTCCTC
>JAQFXP010001346.1:0-19889 GCA_034693685.1 Belba bartosi
TATTATTATGTCGAACATTGTTATGTCGAATATTGTTATGTCGAATATTGTTATGTCGAATATTAATATGTTGAATAATCGACAATGAATTTTTAGATAAATAATTTTAATAATTAAATTTTATGTTAAAATTATTCTAGTTTTAGTTAACTAAATAATTTTAAATTATTCATTACATTATATATTTGATTAAACTAACAAAGATTGACTAAGTGATTATAACAAGACTAATCAAGAGTAACTAATAGATAATTAGTTGTTTAGAGAAGAAAAGCGGATTTAAAAAGTTATCTAAACTTCTGTTGTTTAAGGTTTAATAGCCATATAAAGCTTGGGAAGTGAAATCTAAATTTTTTAAACGACGTAATTATTTAAATAAATCATTTGTTTTTTTGAAAGTTTTTATTTTATTTTGAAAGAGTGTTTATTACTGATTTAATTTCTGAAATCAGATAATTTTTATGTTAATTATCAAAGAAGATGTTGATATCTAAAGTACTCAAAAACAGAAAACATATTGGCATTTTTACACTTTTTCAGATAAATTAATAATTAGTATATATTATGTTAAGCAAAAATTCTACATCTAATTATTTTTTAAATATTTTTAAAATAAAGAACAATATTTGATATTTAATTATTTAAATTCTTAAATTACATTTTTATCAAGGTAATTTTGGTAAATTTTTTTAAACAATATAAAATGTAATTAATTTGAAATTCTCTAAATTTGAATATACATTTTTATGATAATTTTTAAAAATTAAAATTTTAAAAAATTAAAAATAAAATAATACGTTATTTATAAAAGTCCTATTAGAAAAAATTGATAAATTAACAAATTTTAGCGAGATAACTATTTTTATTGAAGACAGTATATTGAAGTACAATATATGCCTTACTTTGTAAACTTGCCCAATGTTAAGCAATTAGAATCAATTAAAACTTTTTATTCTTATTTAAGACAACAATTATATGCAAATGTGTGGACATCAGAGAAATAACAAAATTAATTAAAATAATTTGAGATATTATTCAAAAACATCATAAAAATTTGTGCCAAACCCAAATGAGAAGACTTAAGACATAAATTTTAACTACGGTGGACAGGAATGTCCTATTTGTATTAAATTAATAATTTTTTGAACATCAATAAATAGTCAATATTTAAAAATTTTTTTGTTTAATTTAATTAATTGTAAATTAGTTTGAATTGTTTTCAAAAAAAATCTAGATTTTACTCCCCAAGCTTTATTAGTATGAGTTTCAACATTTTTAACATAAATTAACAATTTAGATATAAAATGTATAGAATTAATTATTTATTAAAATCAAAAATTTAAGTCGGAAAACAAACAATATCCATAATAAATTTAATAGAAATTTTTAGATTGAAATAATTAACAATATTAAATATCTTACAGTTTTTATTAATTAAATTAATAATTTTAAAAATGCGCACAAGTGTAGATGTGCGGGTAGTTAAGTTAAAAAATAGATACTTACATATTAATGATCAGTATAGAAAATAAATCAAAAAAGCCCATTACAATTTTGGCTCCGCCTACTTTTTTTGACCACGCCTATTTTTGTAAATTTTATGCCACTCCCCTTAAAATTTCAGAATTTATTTAGTTTATTATTCTTAACACAAATATCAAATTAGATTTTAATTTGAATTGATAGTTTTTTGTTATCTCACTTTAAAAATTTATAATTGGAATTATTAAAAATTTTTGACGTAATTTTTGGAACTATTATATATTTTTATTTTAGTTTTTTATTCTTAACATAAATAACAAATTATGGCTTTTTTGATTTATTTTGTATACTGATCATTAATATGTAAGTATCTATGTTCTAACTCAACTACTCAAACATCTACACTCGTGCCTAAAAGTGTGGTTTAAAAAGGCTTTTGATATCTTAAATGTGGACTCCGTTTAAGGTCTAGGGCTAACCTTAAACTATGCCCGAGTTATGAATTGAATTAACGTTAGGCTATTTTCGAGAGTCAAGCGTTCGAAGCGGAAAAGTTAGCTTTGCTTTCATTCAATCCGGTCTTATAATAATAGCAAACGGTTTTAACTCTGTTTTTATTCAGTGCTCGCCATAGGGTTCTAACCAATATTAAAAATACCGTAAAAATTTGTAGACAAAAACGGCGATTAACTGATAGTTGTGTTAAAACTTATATATGTTTATTGTTTTAATTTTTTTATGTTAATTCTGTTTATGGTGACAACATAACGTATGTTATCGTATACAACATTTTATTTGTATGTGTAATAAAACATTATTCATATAAAGGTATTAAAATATAATTTATAATAGAGAGTATATTGGGTATTAAAATAAATTTATTTTAGAGATAATACAAAATGTTATCAAAAAGGGCATAATTATAAAGGCTTTAAATAAAGTTAATGTTGAGTTGAGTTGCGTATTCTTAATATTAATATTATTTTTGATATTAATGCAAAAGTAAATTTTTTAGATTACATTGATCCATTTGTGAAACAATAGCAAATTTTAGATTAAATTAAACAAAAATATTAATTAGTTTACAGATTTATACAATAAATTATAAAACTTATTTAAGTTTACTAAATTATTTTTTTACCAGGATAATTATCAAATTAAAAAAAATAATTTAGTCAATTAAAATTTACAATTTTTTAATTGAACTAAATGTTGAAGTTTAATTAAAATAAACAAAAAAATTATTTTAATTTGCAGTTGTAAATATAATTAAATGTCAAAATTAATTTAATATACACAATATACAAATTTCAATAATAAAATAAAAATTATCCGCTATTAATAGTTAAATTGATTTTACTATAAATTTTAACATTTAAACTAAAATGTAAATATCCAATACTTATTAAAAAACATTACAGCTAAGTTTTTTATATTTTATATTTATTGTAAAATAATTTTATAATAGTAATTGATGAAAATATTTTGTATAATTTTTAAAATTATTATTAGTCTATTTAACATGTATAATTTATACCTGCAATATAAATTAATTATTATTAAACATTTAATTTTTAAATTAATTTTTAAATTGCAAAGCAACGATTTCATTAACAATTTTATGTTTCTGTTTTAAGAAGAGATTGGTGGAGAAAAGTGGGTTTTTCAACAAGACAACTGTAGTATTTATGTCTCTAATGAAGCAAAAACCTAGTTTCGGTAAAATAATGTTTGTGTTGTGGATTGGCCATCGAAAAGCCCAGATCTGAACCCAATTAAAAACTTTTAGAAAATTTTAGTTAGGTCGGTTTACCCAAATAGACGGCAATTTACTACTGTTGGCAAACTTCGGGTCGCAATTACCAAAAGTTGGAATATAATTCCCAAATCTGTCTTCAAAACTTAAGCCGACTCAATGACGATTCGATTAGTTGAGGTATTAAATAAAAACGACCATTATATTGGCTACTAATTGTAAATTGTAAACCGTATTCTTGAATTATGTCGCACTTTAATTATTTATTTTTGGTGTAATTTTGGTTTGGATTTGTTTTTTTTAATTTTTAAAACATATTATGATTACTTATCTAATTGTCTAAAAACAACTTATATTTTATTTAATTATTTGTTTTAAAAAAAATTTTTGAAAAAATATTTCATATTCTTCAATTCAGTCGTGATCTGTATATATAATGAAGCAGTTGTAACAAAATTTGAAACTTTTGATTTAGTATGAAACATAGACGACTGAACCTGATCAAAATCTACTTTTCTTAAATCTAAAGTATTAATTATGATTTTATTACAAAAATTTTAATTGCATTTAATATAAATTTTTAAAGTTTTATCATGTTACTTAATAATTTAAATGTAAAAGAAGTTCTTTCAGAGTATATTTCAAATTTTATATTTTTCAAATTTTTATTTAAAAAATTATAAATAATTTCAAAACGACAATAATATTTTTAATAATTATAATTTTGCATATATTTATTGATATTTATATATAATAAATTTAATTTTTTTATTTAATATTTAATTTAATTATATTTTAATTATTTAAATTAATATAATTTTTTTATAGATATCGGATTTAATTTAAAATAATTTTACAAGTTTTAAAATTTTCAAAAAAATATTTTTTAAATAAAACAATGTAAATTTATGTTTTTATTTGATTTAATAATTTACTAAATTTAATTATATTATTTAATAATTATCTGAATTACCTAAATATATTTAATTTAATTTTTTGTTTTATAAAACATTTTACAAATTATACAATAATTTTAACAGAATGCATCATTTATAGATTAAATATATGCAAATTAGATGTAAGCATGGTTATTATAAGTTGTATAATCTAATTTTAATTAATTATAATTATAAAAATTTTAATTAAATTTTGAATTCAAATTAGAATTAAAAGAAGTTGAAAATTTATTTCCCATTAAAATTTAAAATAAATTAAATTGAAAATATATTTGATATTTTTATTTTAATTTTTAATAAATTTAATTTACTTTTTACAGTTTTATATATTTTGGAACAGCTTTTTCGATTATATTTAAATATATTTATACATCTACAAATAACGTAAAATTATTAAACTGTAATATATTTCTATTAAATAATATATATTATTATTTTGTTTTAAAATTAAACAAATGAAAAGACAAGTATTAAAGTAATTATTTAACTATATTTTTTAATAATGTTAAATATTCTGAAAAACATTTTTAAATTAAATTGTAAATCTTCATATGGTAAAATAATTTTTTAAATGTTCAAACATAGTTTATTTAATATAAAAAGAACAATAAATATATATTTTTTAAATATTAAAATCACATTGTAAGATTTACTAATATAATACTACAAATACGTTTTTAATTTGAGACAAACTCAAACTCATCATAATTTAAATTATTCAAATTAAAGTTTAATTTTGTTAATTTAAAAATAATAAATGTTTTATTTATAAATGCAAAACTTCATCAAATTTGCATGCCTTTAATCAGATCTGGGATAATAAATAAATAAACTTATTTAAAAATATAAACATTTCACAAATTATTTATATTCCCTGATTAAATAAATATTATTAAAAACCAAAATGGCAGACATCAAAAGACAAATTATTTTTTAAGAAATTTTTAAAATTTAATATATCTAAAGTAAAATCGAGTAAAGATTTAGTTTAAAAATTGAATTAAAATTTTTAATAATTTAAGTAAAATTAAAAGTTTATAAAACAAACTTATATTTATTATATTTTATAGTATTTTTTAATTAATAAAAGGACATCTCATGCCGCCACAGATCGACGTTTAATCCATAAAAATTTCATTTAATTTTGACATAAAATTGATATAAGTATAATATATTTTATATTCTAAATTAATTTTCTTAATTATTTTATTAGTTAGACACTTTTATACAATGTTATCCTCAAATAAACCCAAAATGTCTCAACTGTTTTATGGCAAATTTACTGGATATATAAACTTTGGTATAAAATTAAATTTTGTATAAAACTTTGGTGTAAATCCTATTTATACATAGAAATATTTTTCCTCAATAATAAACCAAAGCTAAGTCTTATATAAACACATAATTCATGTTGTAATGTTATTTACCAATAAAATTCATTAAACGATTGACACATTTGTGTAAATAAATGACAAAAATTACCAAATTTCTTGACTAAAAAATGTATGAATAAAAATATTTTCAAAACTCTTTTGGTTTTAGAATCAATTGCATTGTGTTGACTTAGCATTTGCAATTCTTAACTTAAATTATTTTTGTTAAAATTTAGATACATTATTGATGATAAATTTTTGATAAGCTGGTTTAAATTAAATTATTAAAAATAAAACAAACCTAAACACTATTACAATTATTATAATTTTTTTCAAACGTTTTATTCAGTATTGTTAAAATTTATTTTATAATAATTTAATTCATACTAAAATAATTATTGTTTATTATTTAAATTTAATTAAAAATATATTTTTTAATTATTTATTCAAGTTATTAATTTGTTTTTAATTTAGAATTAATTTTTATTTTAATGTTAATTAATATTTAACCAATTGTTTGTTTATAATTAGATTACACAATATAAAAACAAATTTTATTTTTATTTAGATATTTTTAAATAATCATTAACTTGGCTTTCCGTCCATTATTTTGTTAATTTTTTCATTTTTATATATCAATTAATTTTACGTAAATATTTGAATTAATTTTTTATTGATTAACTAAATTAAATTATAAAATGTATAAAATCAAAAAATAGCTTTGTAATTAAATTAATAATTTTCAATAATATTCTCATTATTCTAAACCACTATTTGTTTAATATTCACAGTATTTTTTAAAAATTTTATTATATAAAACCACGTTCTAGATCAATCTTTTGACAATATATTATCGATATCTTTAATAATAGGCTTATTAGCTTTTAGTTTTAGATGATAGGTATTGACCACTTCCTGACTGCCTTTTAACATTTAATTAACAATTTATTTTATAAATGATGTCATAATAAGCATTTCAATATAAAACTTACAAAGTAAAGCGTTTAAAATTTTAATTGTTTATAAATTGCCAATAATATAACTACAATAATATTTTCAATTGCTGTCATTTTGATTAAACAAAATTTAGAAAATTAATAAATTGTCTGAATTAGTTATTTAGCAAAATATTTTAAATTTTATAAAAAATAATTGAATTTAAAATGCTAATTCAATAGCTAAATTATATTTAAATTTTGACTTGATTTTAATGATTTTAATAACGTTTTTACATAAAAATTATAATAAAATTTAAACAATTTAAAAATATTTGAAAACATTTGTTAATAAATTGTTAAATTCTTTTAATATTTATATTATTTTATATTTATTTTAATAATTATTTTGCTCTTGCCATTATAAATATCGATTAAACAATAACAGTTACATCTATTAAATTTAATACATTATATAAAAAATTAAAATATTAAATAAGCAATATGTATTATATTAGTAATTTAGTTCATTAATAACTTTTTTATTATTTTAAAACTAGTTATAATTATAAGCCAAAAAATGTAGCATTAAATAATATATGCATCAAATTCGGGACTATCATTTATATAAGTCAAAATCTATAAAAAAAATTGAAATATAAATTAAAATTTTTTGTACAAACAATACATAGAAAACATATTAACATTACATTATAAAATTGATTAAATTAACAAAGATTGACTAATTGTTTGCCGCAAAAGTATATAAGATAACCACTACATAATCAGCTGTTTAGAGATAAAATGTTTGCTCTAAAATTAGTTCAAATTTTTGTTGTTTACGATTTAATTGCAATAAATTATTAAGGATTTTAACATTTAAAAGATGATGTAACAATTTATATTTTAAAATATTTTAAAATAATTTTTTAGTAAAATGCAAATATTTAAATAATGAAAGCATCTCATATCCATAATATCCATTGGTACTCATAATGAGCCACTGTTCAAAACCGATCAAGTTTAGTTTAATTTTATGAATACACTACTGATTGACTAAAAGATTGAATGTATTAACACTTGTTATCCGAAGCTAAGTTTAGACTCAATATACAGTATATCAGATAATGTAAACTTAATCACAGGAGTTAGTCCACATGTAGTCTACAATACGTGTTTACAATATGTAGTTCAGATCTGACATGAAGTGAGAGTAGGTGTATGTTTCACATCACACCATAAATGTAATTTATAATTATTGTTACGAATATAAATAAATTGATTTGATTTAAGTTAATGTTAAACTGATTTAATTAATGTGTTTTAAATAAAATAAATAATAAGTAATATTAAGAGAAGTGAGAACTATATTAAAGCTTAATTAATCTAAATCTAAAACAAAACGGAAGTCGAATGTACGCAGACTTCCGGTTTGAAGTGTTTCGCAGCCATCAATCAATTAAAATTATTTTGAGTCCCGTCTCGAAGCACAAGTGTCTGAGTATCGATCGGACATTAACAACTATTTAAACCGCCCAGGGTGGCCAGGTATGGAAACCTAACACAACACACACAACGCGTACAACCCGTGAGTGCGTCTCCCGGAAAAGCCAACGTCCGGTGAACACACCCCTTACCGAACACTCCCCCGGAAGACACACCACATCCATATAAAAATTAATAAAAATTTTTAGATTGATACAAATAAAAACATTAAATATTTTACAGTTTTTAGAAATTAAATTGTAATTGTTTGATTACAATGGTAACTCCAACAAATATAATGTCATATACGGTTATCCGGCAAAATTGGTATGGCTTCATCGATAAGGTGCAGTTCACGGGGGTGTGTACTGCCCACGCAAGGTTTGCCACGTTGTCTTTTTTAACATATTTTTTTAAATAGATATAATAAACATTTATTTTAATTTGATAAATATAAAAATTATATAAAAATAGTACTTATATATGTACATTAGATTATTATTATTTATGTACATTAATTTTTAAAAATTTTAATAATTAAAATTGAACTTTGATTAAATACCCATTTGTATTACAATAGTAGATTTTTAATAAAATAAAATAAATATAATATTTATTTTACAGTTTTATTTAATAAAATTTAAAAAATTTAAGTTGAGAAACTAATAAGTACTGTAGTCGGATAGTATATCCTTACCCGGAAATGACCCCTTTGGCTGTCACACGGAGGCGACTGTTAGACGTCAGGTGGATGGCGGCACCCAGGTATGGCTGTGTTGTAGATCTATGAGGTTCGGGAGCCGGTGCTCACCGAACAAACACACAAACAAACAAACAATTCACCGGTCAGGACTGACACCACCGGTTTTCTTTACTAAAACCCGAAAGGAGTTACGCGAAAAACGGGTCTGAATTGTGTTCACAAAATACAATTACATTAAACATAATTAAAATTGAATTAAAACTTTAATTAAAAAATCAAAAACTATATAATATACAAAAACTAGTTATAGTCATAAAATTGGTAATAACTTATTATAATAAGATTGATCGAAAAACTAATAAAAATCCAATAATTGATATGAACTAAACGTATGACAAAACTCTTATCGATATCAAAAAATGATTAGTAAAAACACTAATAACTAAAAGTTTAAATATTTTATTGAAAATGAATAAATTATTAAAAGATTAGATAGGAGTAAAAGATAAGCAAAGTAGTACTAATCTTACTATGAGTGGATTTATCGTGTCGACAGCAGTTTTCATAATCATTATTATTTTTAAATACATTATCTAAAATAAAAATTAATTTTTTTGTATTATAGCCGCCAATGGGGGCGTTTAGGGAGCTATGGGTTAAATAATTTTTTTTACATTTAATATATTAAAATTAGTTTATTTTCTCATAACATATAAATTCTAGAAACAATTTTTATTTTATTTTAATTACAGTCTATTTTGGAAATATTATATATAATTAATTAATAAGGTTATTTTTAAAAATTACAGTTTCTATATATATGATATAAACTGTAATTTTATAGAAAATGTTTTAATACTATTTATAAATTTTTTATCTTTATTAAGCTGTAATTTAAAATAAAATAAAAATTGATTTTAGAATTCAAAGGTTTTGATTTAATTAGCTAATTTTTAAAACAGTATAAGTAATAAAAATGTTTAACCTATAGCTTTTTTAAACGCCCCCATTGGCGGCTATAATACAAAAATTTACTTTTTATTTTAGAAAAAGTATTTAAAAATAATAATGATTATGAAAACTGTCGTCGACACGATAAATCCACTCATAGTTAGCCCTATTTTTTCTACAGTATCAATATTAAAATTGTCTTCTACTGTATATATTATTTTATAATAATTCTTTACTGTTTTTAAATAATTATGATTAATAATGATTAAATATAAATAAAATGAAAATTAGAAAAATAAATTTATTGAAAATAACTTATTAAAAATGTTAAATTAATTTTTTAATAATAATTTTCAATATTTTATTTATTTAATATAATTTTTTTCTATTAAATATAAAATTAATATAAATTATAAATTAAACCTATAACGTTTTTAATATAGTACAAAAGATTTCTAACAATATATATTCCACTAATAATTTTCAATAATAATTTTATTTAAATAAACAACCCCATTTTTAAATTCATAAATTATATAAATTAATTAAATTTAGTTTAATTTTATAAATATTAATATTGAAAAAATGTAATAGTTTCTAAATTTCCATAAAATCAAATTCTACTAAATTTATTAAATTTACAGTTTATATTAAATTTTTTTTGTCAAAGTTGACAAATATTTTTAAATATAATATAAATTATTTTATTAAAGCATAATTAATATATTGGAAAATTTTTTAAAGCTCTTTTTCAAAATTTAATGAAAACTTTTTTATGCAATAATTACAAATTTATTGAATCTCTTTTGTAGTTTTAAAAATAATATCAAAATTTATCAAAATCATAACATTAATTGTTAAAATAATAATTGAATAAATTATATTAAATAAATATTTTTGCATGTTAAACTATACTTTAAAATATTTAACATAAAAATATTTTGTCAAAATTTTTAACTACTTGGATTTATTTTAAAGCAAAAATAATAAAATTATCTAGTTAATTAATATATATTAATTTATGTAAAAATATTAAAATGTAATATAATTTAATAAATTTAAAATTTCGTTATTTTATTTTCAATTAATCTATTTTAATCAGAAATTTTTAAAATATTAAACAAAAAAATATATTTTTAGATAAATAATAATTAATAATTTCAAACATATTAAAATATTGATTACTAAATAAAATAACACAAAATTCAACTACATTTAATTTAATAAATTTCTATGGTATTGTTTTCTGCTTTAAATGTAAAAGTGCAAAAACAATATTAAAAATTTTTTGGAAACTCAATTAAGTTTTTTTTATTTTACTTAGTAATCAAGGTATTAAATGTTTAAAATTTATAATTACAATCTGTTTGAAATGTAAAAACCACATTTGTTTTAAATAATTTAAATATAAATTCCAACACATTTTGCAATTAATTTAGAAACATTTTAATAAAATGTGTTTCTATTATTTTTGCCAAATTTATTTATAAATAATTTAATTAAATACTATTGATCCACAAATTAAAATATAGTATTTTAGGGATTTTCTAATACAAATAGAATTTTGAGTTTTATTTAATAAATGGTCGGAAAGAAACTCTTCGAAACTTTGTGGTCGTAAAAGAGAAACTAAATACAATTCAATCAAGAATTAATTGTTTTATAAGAACTGTTTGTTTGAAAATTAACCCAAAAAGCGTTTATTGTCCACAACAGTGTTGACTAAGGTAATTAAAAAATACTTATCAAAAACCTTAGTGTTAGAAATGTAGCTCAGGAACTTAACATACCGAAGTCTACTGTAAAGGATATTAAAAACAAAATTAATATAAAGACATAAATATGTATTAAACCCCGATATACGCTTAAAATCAGAAAATAAGAGCAAATATTTTAATCAAAATATATATCGAAATTTATTGCAAATGTTAGTAATAGACGATTAGTCGTACGTTACGTCTGATCCGGAGAAACATTTTTAAATTGAATTGACAAATCGAAACTAACATTTGATTAATTTTTTTAGGAACTGTAACCGAAATTACACAAAATAAGCATAATATTTTATTGTAAAAATTAATTTTGGTTTCATCATAGACATTGTGCTTTATGCATTTTTTTCTTTAAACGTTTTTTTTTGGTTTACAAGAAAATTGTTCAATAAATATTTAATGAATTAACCGTTTATATTTAAAATATTTTAAAATCTTTATTTAGTAGATTGCAAAAATTTTAATAAATAAAAACAATTGATTATCATATAAAATTTAATAAAAAATTTTAGATTAATATTAATAAAAATATTAATTATTTTACAGTTTTTATTAGTTAAATTGATAATTTTAAAAATGTTGATTTGATTAGCAATATACAACAAATTTTTATATAATTTTAAGTTGTGTTTAATTATTTTGATACAAAATAAATAATAAAATATTTATCAAATTAAATTATACAACAATTTATTTGCTTTTCAGTTAATTAATAATTCATTTGTATTTTTAGTTATATTCTTAATATCATTTTATTTGCCGTTAATTGTCAATCCTATTCTTTTTTTTTATTTGCGTTAATTCTCATTCGCGACACAAAACTTACCGTAACTATATATGCAACATGAATAAAACTCTGCCACCACAGATATCTATCGCCCTTATGGTTTGAACTCCACACTTTACCACTAAAAGACAAAAATCTCAAAGTCAAAGTCAAAATTAAATTACACATCCTTAATCAAAACATTCTTAACTAATCCAACCAAATCCAAACTTAACAGACTAAATATAATTTAAAAATTTCTAAAAATATATAAAAATTTAATAAACTGTAATACAATTTAATTATATTCAAAACTATATTGTTTTAATTTAATATTAATCTAAAGGAATTAGAAGAAATTAAAGAAATATCTTTTATATTAACTATTTAATAAACGGTTCTATTTAAAAATATAAATTTTAAAATAATAAAATACTTAATACATAACGTAATAGTTAATTGATATTGTACTGTATTGAAAAATACGGCCTTGATTATGCATTAGCGGCACATGCTATCTATTTTATAATAGCGGCACAGGTTATATTTAACTAACTTATAGGTTCTAGTAACATCCTAGAACATACGATAAAAAAAGATATAAGTGTAAATCAAAATTTATATACATATATTTAATTATTTTCAAACAAAAACATAAATTTTAGATCAATATTAAACGACAAATTGAATTTTTATACAATTTTAAACGACAACTTAAATATTTTTAAAATTTCAGGGTTCCGCTAAAATGTGTATAAATTGGAGTCTGTTTTTAATGCAATTTCAATTGAGTTTCGGCTCATAAACTGTAAATGTTAAATAAGTTACTAGTTAAATAAAAGTTATTATTTAAGCATAAACTTTGTCTAAACAAGTTAAATTTTAAAGTATTGGCTAACACTAGTAATTTTGGAACTCCGCTTGGCAAACCTGACGTAATTGGGTTAAATCGAGTATAAGGGCATAATTAAGGTAATATATAACTTTCAAAGCCTATCTCTGCTATCTAACCAATAGAATGTTAAAAAAGGTTATTGTGGCTAAAGTTAGTGTATGAGCAAGGTAAAAATGGGTTATTAACGGGGATACGCTTCAATATTATTAAAAATATAAAATTTTCTTAAAATATTATCTAAACTACAAACTATTTAATAAAATTAGAAATTCGTCTACTAATTTTAACAAATAATTATACTTAAATTTCATCTAAAAACATTTTATAGTTACAAAATAAATTTCAAGTTGAAATGACCAAGCATCTATAAATAATTTGATTTAAAACTGAAAATAATTTAGATTAAAGCTGTCTATTGATATTTAATATAGACAATATCAAATATAAATTTTCTAATTTTAATATGCAAATGTTTTATTTTTATAATAATTTATGTAGTAAAAATTATAAAAATTATTATTTTTTTAATTTCTTTAAAAGATTTTACATTTTTAGTTATTTTTACAATAACGTTATATTGGATTTTAAACAAACAAAAATAAATATTATTAATTTCAAAAAAATAATTAGTAAAAACATTGTTATTTATTTGATAATTATATAAATTAAGTGTTAATAATTTTATAAAAATTACATAAAATTATCTTAAAATATTTTATGTGCATTTTATATGCCATAAATAACTAAAAAGTAGTTTTTAAATTAATATAAATAAAATTATTATTTAATCTACAGTTTAAATTATTAATATCAAATCGGTTTTAATAATAATAATTTAAATAGCAATTTACCATTAATATTGATATATGTATAATGAAAATTGTAACGAAATTATTAGAAACATTTAAAATTATATTTCAAAATAATAATTTTTTAAATTAAATTTTATAAAAATTTAAAATTATTAAAAATAAAATGTTTTAATAAATTTAAAAAATTAATTTTAAATTTTTATATAAAATTTTAAAAATAACTTTGTAATAAATTAATTTTATGTCAAAATTATGCTAATTTTAATTAATCAAACAATTTTAAATTAATGAATACATTTTGAATTAATTTTATTGAAAACATTAGTGACCGAAACGCTAAATAAAGTTAGTCAGTTGTATAGAAATAAAAAATTTGATTTATCTAGTAATCCAAACATTAATAGTTTACGAGATTATTAACCGGATGTTTTTTGAGTTTGACCAAAAGTTATAACTGATAACATATGACACATTAATTTAGATTATTTTAGCAAATATGTCCAAATGTTATCTTTAAGAAAATACAATAAGTGAGGCTTGACCACCACCATATAGAACATTTTTACAATTGTCAGTAAATTGCCGTAAAGTGAATGATTAATAAGTTGTAATGAAAGCAAACAACAAAATTGAATTTAAAGCATTATATTTCAACAAAAACTGAAACAACCAAACAAACCTAATTGTTTAATAGCATAATAATTAAAAATATTTTTATAATATTTTATGAAATTAAAAATAACTTATTTTTTAGAAATTTAATCTAATTTAGTAATTTTATTTATAGCAAAATTTATATTAATTAATATAATAGTTTTTTGGTTTAAATAAAATTTCACAAATTTACTAATCTTATTGTTTTAGCTGTTTAAAGTTATTTATTTAAAAAATTAAATAGTTTAAATAATTTAATGTAATAACTTTAAATAATAAATTTTACAACTTATATAATTGTTTCAAACAGTTTTAAATGGTTTCTAAATTTTAATTAATAAATTTGAAAAAATTAATTTTTTTTGTAAACTTTATGATTATGTTTTAATGGATTTGTATAAATTTGATTTAAAAATGTAAATAAAATAATTAAAAAAAATTTTTTAATATCGACATAATAAGCTTTTATTATAATTTGATAATTATTAAAAATATACAAAAATAGCAATTATATATGCCCATTAGATTATTATTATTTATGTATACTAATTAGCAAAGATATTGATGATTAAATATGAGAACTTATGCCGTTGTATTACAATAATAGTTTTTGGATTAAATAAAATAATTATAATATTTATTTTAAAGTTTTAATTAATAAAAATTAAATTTCAATTTAAGATACTAGTAGGCTTTTCAAAACTCCAGAAACTACCTTGATTCACAAGAAAACTTAACAATATTTATAAATATTATTGCTTAAAATGCAATAAAAACTGTACAAATAATTCAAACTCAAGGAAATAAATTTTGCATGTTGACTTGCCTCGATTCTAGTTAGTAACCATATTAAATTTGTTATCTATATATTGTTTTATAATTATTAATTACTGTTTTAAAGCCAATGATTAATGTTAATTAAATAAAAAAAAGTTTTTAATAATTAATTCATTAAAAATAACATATTAAAAATTTTAAATTAATAATTTATAATAATTTTAAACATTTCAATTATTGAACAAGATAACTAATTTTTAAATTAAATATAACAATATACTAAATTATAAATTAAATTTATAACTTTTTTTTATAAAGATTTTGTTTAAATAAACAACCACATTTTTAAATTTAAAAAATATTTAATATTATTATATTATATTTAGTTTTATTTAATAAATCTTAATATTGAAAAAATTTAACTTTGTTTTATATTTTTCCATAAAATACAATTCAACGTAAAATATAAATTAAAAATATTTTATACAATGAAATTACAGTTTATATTAAAAATTTATTATTTTATTGTTAAATGGATAATTATTAAAATATTTTTGTAAAAATTGACAAATATTTTTAAAAATAATCTAACTTATTTATTATCAAATTAAAATTATTAAAATTTTTTAAAATTTAATTTATTAAAAGTTTATTGAATGTATTTTAATTTAATTTATTAAAACATAATTTATTTAAACTTATGATATATTGGAAATGAAGCGTTTTCACAATTTGCTCCCAAACTAATTTGTATCAAAAATTACAAAGTTATTAAATCTTATTTGTAGTTTTAAATAAAATATGTTAACTGGCGTTTGGGAGGCGTCACGTGATTAGACGTCGATTGTGCGTTCGCTACTTTCGGTGATAGCGCTGGCAATATCGATGCGATACGAGTGGTGCGAATTTGTGTTCGAGTGAATGCGAATCAGTTGTGATTCGAGTTGAATAGCGTTATCAGTTAAGTGAATGCAAGACTAGTTGTCTGGGGTTGAGTTGAGTTGTCGAAAAATGTGCTCCGAGTTGTGTGTCCTGTGCGGAGTTGTGGCGCAACTGAAGATAAGTTGTATGCGATTGTAGGTTAAGTTGTATACCCGGTGCAAAGGAGTGGTACGACTGGCAATGAGTTGTCTGTAATGTGTGTCGCGGCTGATCCAGTAATTAATTTGTAGTTAATTTGCCATCGATTGCGCGGCGAGAATGCGATCAGTAATGGACTGATTAGTTGAGGCGCGCGAAGAGACAATAACTGATTCACAAAAGCATTTAAATAACTAAATATTTAATAATCCCTGAATTGAGCGAAACATTACAATAGATGAGCGGCTGAGCGCTAACTGTGTTGTTTGTTGAGACTATGCTACGACATGAGTACAACTGAGATGTGTCGAGACTGGGCTTTGATAGACAACTGTTATGGGCTCTGGTATGAAGACAACTGAATGTATAATTGGAATACATTTAAGATATAGTGTATGTACTGTACAGAGTCATGTGCGTGAACTGAACAAGTACAGTTTAGATATATGAGTCGCGCTATGAGTTGCTAATAAGCCAGTACAGTTTAAGGATATAAGTGAGCGCTGACTATTGAATAAAGTAAATTGAAAATAAACTTTAAATTTATTTTGAGATGAGTTTAGCTTCGCCTCAATATATTCGACTAATAATTTTGAAATAATAATTTTGTTTAAATAAACAATCCCATTTTTAAATTCATAAATTATATAAATTAATTATATTTAGCTTAATTTTAATTATAAATATTAATATTGAAAAAATGTAATTTTTTTCAGTAAGCTTTTTAGTTTCCATAAAATTAAATTCAACACAAATTATTCAATTAACTTAATTTATAAAATAAATTTACAGTTTATATTAAAAAAATTTTATATTTAATTGTTATTAAATAAATATTAAATTCTTTTTTTTGTAAAAGTTGACAAAAATTTTTAAATATAATTTAAATAAAATTAATATGAAAAAAACTTTTGAATTTATTTTAAATTATTTTATTAAATTATTTTATTTTAATTATTATTTTATAATATTGTAGAAATAATAAATTAGCTTTTATTCTCAATTGAACATTTATTTTATTGATTTAACTAAATATTACATTAAACATAATTTAAGCTTTAATTCATTTTGTGTTATTTATTCATACAGTGGTGTCGGACTACAGTGAGCCGCACCACTGACAAGACTGAATCCCATATACTTCTTTACAATTTAATATATGTATTAGCTAGTTACATAATAGAAAGTTCCAGAAAAGTAATTAACATTCAGTCATTTCAATAATAGGAAATGCCAGACATTGTTTGCATAACAAAATTGCAGTACAAAATATTCATAACAAATTCCAATGTCTACAACTTTCCTCTTTGTTAACAAAATTTTTGTTTACAAAAATTAAATCTTTAAACTTTAAAAAATTAACATTAAAATTAAAACTAATTATTAAAAAACATGTTAATTAAATTATTTATATTATATTATATTTTTTATACAAAAATCAAATAATCATAATTATAATTAAACAAACAAAATCAAATTTATTAAAATTAGCATTACACAATTATACTTATATTTAATGTCGTTATTAAACAAGCAATATTAGATTACAAAAAGAAAAACGTAAAAATTAAAGTTAAAAACAATGTCAATTAAAAAAACTTAATAAAAATTTTATTTTAAAATTAATTAGTTATAAATTACTTATTATTTAATTATCCCTCTTCAATTATTACAATAACATTTTTAAATTTTAAATAGAATAAACTCTCAAACTTTGTTTGTTAATAAATGTTTGTATTGTATCTTATTTTTAAGTGTTTTTATGCAATTATATTAAAAATATAATAAAGCACAAAAATATAAATATGCAATGCTGCCTTTAACTAAATTTACAATTTTCGAAATTGACAAATTTAGCCTTAAACACACATTACTTTTTAATGGGATCGACCAAATAAAAATTTTAATTTAATTATTTTTGTGCCACGTTTTTGCAAAATATAAATCAATACAATTTACAAAAAATATTTAAATTTAAATGTATACAAACAAATATATTTAAATGAAATTGCATTAAAATATAAAAACAATCATTTATTTGCGTATAAATATCTGCACAGTAATCATTAATTTAAATCACATTTAACTATTTTTCAATTCCTATATTATTCTTTATTATATTCAAATTCAAATGCATTTATGAGCTTTATCATTTCTTTAAAAGTATTTATTAAGACATATATTTTCATTACTACGTAGATTTACTTTATTTTATTTAATCCAATATTTTAATTAATTATAAACTTATATTAATGGACAATTTATATAGTTATATAATTTATTTCAAATTTGTAATTTAATTAATTAAATAATAACTAATACCAATTTTAATCACTTTTAAATTTGCGCAAGATTTGTTGCAGGTTAGAGTCGTTGGCCACCGACTCAAATCTACAGGAGCTCCGATTTAAATTAGTATCAATTTATGGCAAACTATTTTTCCATTTATTTTATTTATTTTCATATATTTTATTTTTAAAGATATACCTCTTATTTTATAAATAACATATGTTACCGCAATAACAATATAATTTATTTATTTTATATTGACTCTTTATTTTAATATTAATGTCTACACATAATTATTTTTTATCAAAATTAATCTGTGCAATTATAAGCTCATTTATTTGTTACGTTTTGTTATTTACTTAATATACTAAAAGTTTAAATAAAAATATTTATTTTAATTAACATTAATGCAATTTTATTTTAAAAAATTATAACAAATATTGTTTGTCTATATTAATAAATTATTTGCAACAACATTATTTTTAATGTTTTTGAATTACTGCCATTTAACAATTAAATAAAAATATTTTCAACACAGCCACCAACTCAATTTAAAAATCAATCAGTATTTTAGCAATAAAATCTATTAGTATTGCTTGAAAAAAAACCTGAAATTTATCTAAGCAGACTATTAATATATGCAAAGTATATGTAATGATAAACCAAAATCAATTCAAATGTGCCATTTTTTGCAATTAATAAACGTTTAACAAATTTAAAAACTGTCTAGCAATTCAAATAATATTGATTTTATAATATTTATTAATTTTTTTTTTTCAATCTATAAAAATTCTAAAAAATGAATTTAAATTTTAAACAGAATTACAATTATATTTAGACAAATTTAGACTCAATTTTCAAACAAAAATTAACAAACATTCTCTCAATTATAGCTTCCAAAAAACATTGTTACTTTAAATTGAAATTCTTTGTTTAATTCTAATTGTTTATAAATATTTAAATTTTAAATTGCCTTGTTATAAACTAGTTTTTTATATACAATTATCTAAAATAACACTATATTTTTAATACTTTAATTTTACAATACAAAAAATGCCTTAATTTAATTAAATTACTTGTCAACTAGCATACTCTATATTAATAATTCTAATTTTTTTATAATTACTTAAAAGCATTACCATTAAACAATTAAGTTATAAACAAAAACCTACATTTATTTATAATGCCAACTTAAAATTTAAA
>JAQFXP010001347.1:0-19886 GCA_034693685.1 Belba bartosi
ATTAGAGTTGGTCTCAGAATTGAGGCATAATTTGCAGAGAAGGACAGAACTGATGAGTGATGACAGTTCTAAACCCAAAACTTTATTAATCATGATTCATGAAATATGTATTAGACTAACAATGTAAGATTATACAAATACGTACTACGGCTGCACTGTTAGGTGTGACTCAAGTCAATAGCATTTCATTGACAGAGTTTTGACTGTTTGGCTGTTCAGTGATGAGTACTCCTACAGCAGGAAAGGCAGGGCTTCTGTGCATTACTATATGCAATAGGAATTCATTGATGTGTTTATTGTTGTCTAACATAAACATTAACGTAATTTGTACTCAAATTCTTTTTATACAATAAGACTTATTTAATAGAAACTTAATTATATAAACATATTTATGGTGAATATGATTAAAATTTTAATAATAAATGATTTGTTTATCATAAGTTTGGATATATATAAAAATTAAATAAATTAAACTGGGTTAAAGAGCAAGATTGATTAGAATATGAATAAACGAGAGGAACAACTGTATCTAATTTGGTGATGAGTTTTTGACGCCATTTGCAATGAGTTTAGGATTGGTTTCACAAACAACTCATTCATTGACTCAAATATTCAATCGATTTATTGTTTAAACAATACATTAGTTAACAATTAATTGATTTGAACTGAATTTATATGAAATAAATGCGAAAAAAGTGAGAAAAGAGTGAAATAAGTGTTTGAGAGAGCGAAGAGTCGACCGAATCGAGTGATTGAGTCTAAGACCTAATGTCATATACGCTGACAACTCAATCGCGACCTCAACTCAGCCAACCCTTACCACCGATTTCGAGTCATCCGAACGCAATGCCTGTATCCGCACCGCAGGAGAAGACCATTCTATGGCAACAGAACCAGTATATGGACTCCGGTATCCATTCCGGGGCCACAACTCAGACGCCGTCACTGACCGGACGGGAGGAGGACTTAGAGGCCGATGCGATGGCCTTTGATTGGGACCCGAACTTTGGTCAGGCGTTCAGTGATGAGGCGGTGGATGAGATGAACCAACAGCTGAACCAAACTCGTTCGCAGAGGGTTAGGGCCGCTATGTTTCCGGAGACACTGGAGGAGGGAATGGAGATCCCGTCGACTCAGTTCGACTCGACTCAGCCGACGGCTGTCCAGCGCCTGTCAGAGCCGTCCCAAATGCTGAAACACGCGGTCGTTAACCTAATCAACTATCAGGACGACGCAGACCTGGCCACTCGAGCCATACCTGAGCTCATCAAACTGCTCAACGACGAGGACCAGGTGGTGGTGGGCCAGGCGGCTATGATGGTGCACCAGCTCTCGAAGAAGGAGGCGTCGCGACACGCAATCATGAACTCACCCCAAATGGTGGCGGCACTCGTCAAAGCCATGTCTCAGTCCAATGACTTGGAGACCACCAAATGCGCGGCCGGTGTTCTGCACAACCTATCGCAGCACAGGCAGGGATTGCTCGCTATCTTCAAGTCGGGCGGCATTGCAGCGCTGGTCAAACTGTTGAGCTCACCGGTCGAGTCGGTGCTCTTCTACGCCATCACAACTCTTCATAACCTGCTCTTACATCAAGAGGGCTCGAAGATGGCGGTCAGACTGGCCGGTGGTCTCCAGAAAATGGTTGCTCTGTTGCAGAGGAATAACGTGAAGTTCTTGGCCATTGTGACCGACTGTCTCCAGATCCTGGCCTATGGCAACCAAGAGGGCAAACTGATTATCCTCGCGAGTGGAGGCCCGGCAGAGTTGGTGCGAATCATGAGATCCTACACCTATGAGAAGCTTTTGTGGACGACTTCGCGCGTACTTAAGGTGCTATCCGTCTGTCCCAGCAATAAACCAGCGATTATACAGTCGGGAGGAATGCAGGCGTTGGCCACACATCTCACACATCAAAACCATAAACTCGTTCTGAACTGCTTGTGGACTCTTAGGAATCTGTCCGATGCGGCCACCAATCAGAACAATCTTCAGCCTTTAATGCAGGTTTGGATGAGTTCTTCGTTTATTTGTTTTAGTTCTGAAATGTTTCGACAATTTAATGCAAATAATATCGAAATGTTTGTCAATCTCAACATAACTCATAATGTCAGTCTATCTCTATTCCTCTCCCATTCCTTGTATTTAGAGCTTAGTTCAACTCTTGAACACAACTGACATAAATGTGGTGACCTGTGCGGCCGGCATACTATCCAACTTGACCTGCAATAACCAAAACAACAAAACCATTGTCTGTCAGGTCGGAGGCATTGAAGCATTAGTTCGAACCGTTATACAGGCCGGGGATCACGAAGAGATCACAGAACCGGCGGTTTGTGCTCTTCGACACCTGACGTGCAGACACGTTGAGTCGGAAATGGCTCAAAACGCTGTCCGCCATCACTATGGGCTTCAAGTAATTGTAAAACTACTTCACCCGCCGAGTCGTTGGCCTCTTATCAAAGCAGTAATAGGTCTGATCCGAAACCTGGCCCTATGTCCGGCCAATCACGAGCCCCTCCGCAGTCACAACGCTATTCCACGACTCGTTCAGTTGCTCTCCAAAGCATATCAGGAGACGAGACAGCGATCGAGTGTCGCTTCCAATGGCAGCCAATCCAGTGCTTTGACAGATGGTGTTCGGATGGAAGAGGTTGTCGAGGGAACTGTCGGTGCTCTTCACACATTAGCCAAAGATGTGAACAATAGAGCAGTTATTCGCAGTTTGAATGTAATTCCGACTTTTGTGCAGTTGTTGTACAGCGAAGTCGAGAACATTCAACGCGTGGCCGTTGGGGTGCTCTGCGAACTGGCCAATGATAAAGAAGGTATGCAAACGGAAGCACTCATTCTTGCAATATATATACCCTAACCATAACCCTCACCTCAGGTGCTGAGATGATTGAGGCCGAAGACGCGACATCTCCTCTTACGGAACTACTACAGTCGCGTAACGACGGAGTGGCGACATATGCGGCGGCAGTGCTCTATAGCATGTCTCAGGACAAGTCCCAGGACTACAAGAAACGTCTTTCGATGGAATTAACGAATTCCTTATTTCGAGAAGACGGCGGCAATTGGGGCGCACCTAATGCGGACATGGATATGGGCATGCTGGCCGCTGATGATGCCTTCCAGGACCCCATCTACCACGGCAGCCAAGGCCCTCCCAGTGTTCACTCGACTGGCAGTCGGCATAACCCCTACCATTCGGCACCATATGATACACAAGTATTTTGAATTGGATTTAATTACATAGTATTGTATTTATTAACAAAAAATTTGCTTAACTTAGGGTCTCGACCCTCTTGGGCCACACGGGGGTTACGGTCATACAGTAATGTCTGGAATGGATGCACCCATGGATATGGGCGAACCAACTGATCTCAACTTTGACGCTCTCGAGGGAACACTACATCCTTTGCCTCCACATCAACAACAGCAGCAACAGCAACAACAACAGGGAATGCCGGGACCCGTCACTGCATGGTATGTCTCTTAACTACTCATTTGAATAATTAACTAAAAAAGTAATAATTTGTTGGACAGGTATGACACAGATCTCTAGAGCGAAGGCATTTGCATCACTACATACGTTGTCCCAAAACTACATTTTTTGGACTTAAATATAATGTTTTAAAAACAAATCTTTAATCGAAATCACTTCTAATATAAGTTATGAAATCATTATTCGAATTCATATCTATTTTTCATTATTTTATTTTAGTTTAGTTCGACTTTAGTATTGAATTCTTATCTATAGTTTAATTATAATTTTCGACTATTTTTTTGGTTTTTTCATTATGAATGTCGACAATGCATTCCATATGTTTGAGGGCTTTGTCTTCCTATTGTGTTTTAGTGCCAATAATTAAATCGTGAAAAACAGACATTTTTAGATCAATTCATACTTTAATCGAAACTTTTGCTTAATTTTATTTTATATTATTTTTTCTTAATTTAATTACTTGAATGCCAAACATTACCGCAATTACGACTAAATTTATTGCAAAGCAATCATTATATTATTGACTTTTTTTAATTTGAAGTTTTTATTTCAATAATACTTTACTTTTAGAAAGTATTCATTCGAACAACTATTACGAACTTCTATTGTGATTCCTATTAAACAATAAATATAAAACAAGACTTAAATGAATATATTATTTGTGCATTTATACGGTTATTATGTATTGAATTATTTACTTTATTAGTACTGAAAACTAATAAAAAACATTTTAAAAGCAATTTGTTTCGTATCTTATTATTTGCAAACGTTTTATTAAAAATATTTATGAATTGCAAACGTCTTTATAATAGCACTCATTAAAAAGATTTGACACCTTTTGAAACAAAGCTTTAATTTTAATCGAGTTTTTGGTTAATTTGCGATAAAAATAAATAGTTATCTATTTTTTAACTGTTTATTGCATCGAATAGAGAGTAAGTATTCAATGAAATGATATGACGTTCCGTCAAATGGAAGAGAAAACGCAAACGAATATTGTATTGATTTGCAGTGAATAAAGAATTTCGGATAAAATTAGATATAATTTCAAATAAATTAATAGCAAATTGAGTGAAAAGTATTTTCAAACCACTTCTTAAGGCCTTATAATCTATAAGTTAGAAAGAGTAGCGGAAAGCAGGTTAGGCATAGGCACAGGCATAGGTCTGGTAGAGCCAGTACTGGAGAGTGAGCACTGGCAGAGTGGAGTCGGGCACTGGCACTGGCTCTGGCATCGCAGGCATAGGCATAGGAATAGGCACAGGCATAGGCTCTAGCATCGTCTCACTCACTCACTTCACGTCAGTTATTGCCGGATCCGATCAATGGAAGGTGTTTTGGGTGTTTGGTCTGTCCCTCCCTTACTGTAAAATTCTTGAAGAGTGTATGCATTGATTGCAGTGTTTGTGCCGTTTCTGTGCCTTTTGTTACATTGAATGCCGTATTGACGCCTCGATTACAAATCCAATTGAAATTAACTTTAATAATAATATTATTTATAAACAATTACTGCAAACAATAGTCGCATTCATAATATGTTTGCGCAATAGTCAGTACTAACCCTCAAATGACTGTCCATTCTCTTGATGGATGTGTCCAACTCTGGTAAGTCAGACAAACCGATTGTCGCTTTCATTCACTATTACTCTGTAACTAAGACTAAGATATTTGTTGTTTAAATGGCAAACAATCGCTTAATTGTGTTTAAATACAATTTAAAAGCACATGATTTTTAAAACACATTAAATGTCTTTTCGTCTTATATGCTATGGTTTCGCACATATTATTCGCCAATAAATTGGTTTCATTTCAGATGCATATAATTGTTGGACTAATTGATTAACTTTTAATTGTTTGCATTTCATATCAATTTTCATTTTCATTTTTGTCGATTAACTAAAAATATGTCTAAAATAGCGCTTATTTCGCACAACTGTATTAAGTCTATTAGACTTAGACTTAGATAAGGAAACGGGTCATTGACTTAACTGCCAATAATTAATTAATTTCTTTTGTTAACTAATATCATCATTCGACTGGTTTTAGGAAATTGACATTTTTTAGATACCATTTCTTATTCTCAGTTATTATTGCGATTATTCTCAAAGTTTTTGAGTCGTATATAAAAAAAACTAATTGAAACATAATTTAGTTATTTTTCTTTACTATCCTTTCTCTCAATGCCTATTAAATGACAAACATTTTTGTTGCTCTCAATAGGCGTAAGATCTGACTTCAATCTCGATTTTCAAACAAATAAATCAATTGAATAATTCACTGACTTTGCACTTATCACTCTATATATTCATATAAATTGACAAACTATTCATTTGTCAATTGATTGAAATTCAATTTAATTATATTTAGTGTAAATAAAAATATTGAATTCTGGCTTTTTTTTCTTAATTATTATTAATAGTATTATTGATTTACTTTATTGTTGCGTTTACTTCACTATATGCCATATAAGTCGATTATAATCGTCTATTCCTATAGTTTTTTAGGTTTAAAAAAATTCGAGACTTTTGTCATATTTATAATAAAAAGAAATAAGAAATAAATCGATTGTTTGTCTTGTCTTCACCAAAAAAAAAAGCTAATTAGCTATCATTTGGATCGATGGCATTGACTATATATACAATATTTTTCCCCATTTTCCTCAATTCATATATTTTTAGTCAACATTACAAACCTTTAACTCCAAAGACATTAATTAAATGTTGAGAAACTTTTTTAATTTTTCACTCAATTTTCATTGACATTCCAATCGTTTTACTATTGAATGCAGTATTTGTTTCATTAGAATCCAAACTGAATGCATAAAACATAGACTTAATTACATTTTCCAAATGATTTATTGCATGTTTAATGTCTTAAAAAGGGCTTTTATGAACATTTTTCTCATAACCTAATATTAAGTCAATTGAGTGACTCTTTAATGATTAGATGATTTCTCTAACAATTAAGTTAAATTAACTCAAAAAACTGTTTTTTCGCTTTATTTTCCAATTATATCGAATTGTTTGCAATTAATGACTTTTCGACTGAATAGACGCAGATTTTGATTCTTATTGGGAAGAAGAGGCCAGAAATCCGAATCGAAATCGAATCCGAATCGGTCGTCAATATCAGGCAACAGTTCCGCCACTTCTTAAACAAGGTTTGGATTCGATTAAAGTTTGGATTAAATTAATGTTTAATTGAATTGAAATTTTGGTCAATTCAGGTGAAAGTGATGGCCGAAAGTTAGAAGAATTGGAAACATTGCGTTGGAAACCAGATAACGAGCTGACAGACCAGCAATTGGATCAATACCTGTCAGTGGCCAAAGCGGTCAGTCTGTTCGCCCGGGCTATCGACACCAACTACTCTCAAAACAGTGTTACTAATAGTGAGACTCATAGAGGGACTGAAGAGACCACTGAAACCAATACTAATTCGAATGAAAATACGAATAATTGCGATAAAAGTGAGGATAAAAGCAAAGAAAACAATTCGGACTCCGGTTCGACCTCATCGGTCAAAGACCATCAAATCCAGTCAGCGCTCAAAGGATTGGTAAGAATTGTGTTTTTAGATATTTTTAACTATATTTAGATATGTATTAATCGATTTAACAATTCGAATGAACGCTTAGTCTGAGTTCGTGTCGACACACCATCCCATACATCATGACATCGGATGTCGAGTTCCGACACTTCCCGATCAAACAAGTGATTTGTCTGAAAGCGAGTCTACGAACAGTTTGATTACTCTATTGTCCTCCGAATGGAACCCAAACGAAGCAAAACTGTTTTCTCGAGCGCTGGAGGTTTGCGGCAAAAATTTCAGTGCAATTAAGAAGGATTTCCTTCCCTGGAAGTCAGTCAAGAGTATTATCGAATACTATTATGTGGGGAACGACAGAGAAAACTCTCATTCGGTCTCCAAGAGTGAGAACCAAAACAGTGTAAATCAAAGTGAAAGTTCACTCAACACTAATTCTTCTTTGGATTTACTGTCTTCTGTGTCAAAGTTCATGACTTCTTGCGCTGAAACCAAACCAGAACTCAATGATTGTGAGAGAACTCAAAGTTTGCAAAAGTTTTCTGAAGACAACAGCGATTGTGATCTGAAGAAGAACTTTGAAGACTTGAAAACTCCAGCAGTCAGTGGCCAAGAAGTGAAGCCATTAAAAGCTAAACCTATTCTTCCGACTGCTATTCAGGAATCAAATAATAACGTCTCGACTGTCGGTTCGCTTAAGTTTTTCCTCGACGGACAGTTGGTATTGAAACTGAATGCACAACAGGAGCTATTGGGCCAGAAGTGCCAATGGGTCGAGTCGTTAGACACGTCTAAGAGGCCGCGTCCGACCCACCGGACCGGCAAACGACTACTCATTGGTCGACCCGATTCAGAACTGCAGAACCACTCAAATAATCACAAATACCTAAATAGCGATGATTTGGATGACGTGTCCAATGAGTCGAGTGATGACGACTCGATGGAAAGTAATGAAAGCGCTTTAGTTCCGTCGCCGTCGGCTTTCATCGCCAAAAAAGCAAAAGTCAAACTCGAAAATAGTTGTCATAAACCGTTATCTTCGCCGACGTCTCACTCAATAAAGGATCAAAATATTGATAATTCGAATGCATTCAACCGTAACATAAAGACCGAGTGCTCTAACATCAAGAGAGAGCACTTGAGCCCCAATTCAAACACCACTGAAGAGGGTCACAGGAGGAGGCCTTCGGGCGAACAAATTAACGACAAAAAGAGTTCTTTAGAAAACAAATGGTATCACACAATAGTCGAAAAGTCTTCTTCACTACAGCCTCCAAAAGCTCATTCATCGGCACCGGCCGGACAAACACACCGGCACTCGCGGTACGACTCAGTGCAGAGTTCGTTGGCCTCGTCGTCGTCGTCCTCATCGACCAGTTCGTCGTCGTCTTCATCGTCATCCCAGTCCTCGACATATACAGTGCCAGTGCCCACATCAGTGTCAACGAACGCAATACCTGTAGACTTAACCCGAAAGTCAACTAATTTTAGTCCATTCGAAGCTAAGTCATCGCAGTCGAGCTCTTCGATTCCAAACTTCGGTTATCCAGAAAGGGATAAGAACTACAAAGTGTTGTCCTCTCCGAGCCCTCCCCGTCTGCAGCCACCCTTTGTCTTTCCATATCCGGCGTATTTACCACTTTCTCCGACTCAAAGTCAACACAAGATTAAAAAAGGTTTCAATTTTTGACTTTATTTATGGATTTATTTGTATAAAACTAATTGTTTTATATATAAAACAGAAGTGAAGTCTTCCAACAATTCGTGCCAAAAGGTAGTCGAAGGCCGACCACTAGTAAAATCATCGCCACCGAGCTCTCCCTCATCGATGCACCCGTCGTCGTCGCCTTCCCTGCCCTCACAACTGGCTTGGCTTCAAAGTCCGTTGGTTTCATATTTGCCTATTTATGAGCAATACTATCGTTACTATTATGGCTATGGAATGCCTGCACCCAATCATTCGACCGGTATTTGCATTTTGTTTGTTGTAATGATTTAATCGATGATTGTTTGTATTATTTGACCGAATCTATAGGCGAGAGATCGTCGTCGAGTCAAACACCAAAAGAAGCCGAACCTAACAGTAAGGAAAGAGCAAAATGTCTAACGGATGCAGTTCTAGTGGATGGCGATGACGCCAACTGTGGCTCATAATTGTCTGCTTTTTAATTAGTCAATACGGCATCAGTTGATTGGAATAATTAATTGTTTGCAAATCCATTGGCGATATATCCGAGCGCTTTGACTTGTATGGAATGGACAGGAATGAGAGGAATGGCAACTCAAACAACGACTGGACACGAATTGTCGATAATGAGTAGAGAAGAGACTATTCTATTGATAGGAATCTTTTGTTAGTTTAAAACTTTTTTTAGGTATTGGTATCGGAATTATGAGAACTATTGCTTTAGTTGACAACATTTGCACTCATTTTCGGTTTTTTAGTCCATTTTCTGGTTTTCATAATTTTTGTCAAAACAGTTGAGAAAAGAAATATTTTCGATTCGACAAAGAGTTCAATTGAAAACTGATTTACAATAATGAGAGCGAAAGTCGACTAAAGGCCTCGACTTTATTAACGAATAAAATGAAATTAAATAATAGATTTATAAATAGATTTTTAAATATTGTAATATTCGATAATTAATATTAATCATGAATTTTTTAAATTGATTGTAAAGTAAATGCACTAATAATTACATAAATACTAATGAAGAGTAACATAAAATTCATGTATTATTGGTGTAAATCGAGATTTTATTAACTTTATTATAATTTATTTAAGAAAAATGCAATTTATTGTAAACTCATTTTTTAATGAAAATTTTGAATTCTAATGAAATAAAGTACAACTTTGGATCAAGTACAAGTTTGGCACAATACTCTGGCTTGGTGGCATCATAGCAATAAGGATCTTGCTTATACTGACTGTTGAGATGATTTTACTTGTTATGATTTGTACTATGTGAATATAAAGTATATTTTAGTTTTAATAATTATTCAGAAGTTTGAAAAAAAATATGCAACGATTATCATAGTTAAGATCATATTTTCGTATTGTATATATTTTCATAATACCGGTATTTTCGCAAGCTATATTTTTAAAATGCATTGCCAATACAATCATTAAAAAGCCATAAAATATTACTTTCAGAGTAAATAACAAAAATATTTTTACAAATTATTAGAAAATAGCGATTTTTAAAAATAAAGAAAGATTAGTTTTTAAATATATATTGTTTAATATAATTTAATTTTGTTTAAAAATTAACGTAATTTGAAGATAATGCTAATGCCTATAGGACAGTAAAAATTATATTAAATTATCGATTGAAAAAATATTTAATTTTTAAACAATTAATTTTGAAATTGTTTTATTGCTAAATTCAGTTGAATGCAAAGAATAAATTATTTGTTAAATATTTATAACATATATAATCAAAACTAAATTCATTCAGAAATTGTAATTAAACATAAAAATAATAACAAAAATATTATTTTGAATAGTCTATGAAAAATGACATTCTATTCAACAGTTTTGAGTGAAGTTAATCTGAATTTATCGGTTTTCAAGTCTCACTCGTCAGATAAGCTTCAATTCTTGTTATGCTGTACACTCTGCTCTGTAGTCTAGTTTACAGCACTTGTTCACTATTATTCTGTTTGACTATACTATCATAACGTTATTATGTAAGCAAAGCAGTGCATAATAGTCTACTGTACTATCAAATACAGTGCATAAAAACTTATTGCTTAATAGTCTTTCAATTTGAATAACTATTTAATCTAAAAATATCATATTTTGTTCACAAATTTAATTACCGGCAAAGACATTTGATCCAAAATGACTGAATTAGCAACACTTTAATAATATAATAATAATATTTGAAATATTGAATAAGATATGATAAAAAAGTTTTAACCGAATAAATAGGAATAAGTAATGTAGCGAAAACTGAAGTAAGAATTTGCATAATTGTATGAATCTGTTTGTGCGATGCGATAGAAGTGTTTAAATGTATAATTAACGAGATTTCGATCATTAGAGTGAATGGTTTGCCACTGACTCGCGAGTCTCACCTCGTGTGCCAGTCTAGCGAATGGATTGAATTCGAGTGAATAGTGTCGGCATTGGAGACACTGCTGGAGTGATTGTGGGCATTGTGTGGGCAAAGGCATCTATGCCTATGCTTATGCTTAGTATTGGTATAATACTGTAACAGTAGTAAGTATTATAGAGAGTAGTGAGTATTGAGAGTATTATAGTGAGTAGTAGTAGTAGTAGTGCTGGCAGTGGTAGTCCTGGTGGAGAAGATGCGAACTAAGTGTTTGGAGTCATTCGACAGTTGAATGGTTAGGAGTGCTGTCGTGTGCCTATGCTATGACTGCCTCTGACTGTTGGCTCTCAATATGTCTGTCTCTGAGGCTCACACTTACTGAACATTTTTCAAATCGAAAAACATTTAATTTTTGCTTCAAATCTTCATATCAATGATTATCTGCAAAGTTGACCAATGCTTGTGAGTGAAGTCGGATACCAATGAGTGAAATGGCGAACAACATGTACAGAGTCGGAGGTAATGAATGCGTTTATTAATTGTGAATTGAATTGAAGTGAATCTCTAATTAAAATTCTATACAAAACGTATACTTTTTTTATACAACAAATGCATTAATTGTTTCTCTGCTTAGCGTTAGTGCGTTCGCCGGCACAGCTCTATAGCTATTGCTATAGCTTTAGACTCCTATTCCCTGCCATTCACTCCAGTTTATGGCAGACCTCTCTCTCACTCTCTTTCCCTCTTCTCTTGTCTTCTTCGACACTTCAATCCAATCAATGCTTTTATAACTTTTCGCTTATTTTGATCACTATTTTAGCGGTCGATCACACCGTCAGAGCTAACGGTGTCTGCATTGACAACAATAACAATTAATGCCATTATTAGCCAAATATTGTATTTTATTTATGTTTTTGTTTACACTTTTCTAAAACTTAAGTCAAACTATTTTTGTGTAAATTTATCTAAACTTGAAATTTAGACAACAATTAAGACTATAATCTAATTAATTAATTAATTAATTAGCAGTAAATCTAATTGTAATGAACGCATGCATTGATTTGAGACAATGTCTTAACTAGTGTCGAGTCTAAGACATAGAGATAAGACTAGATTTGAGGCATTACTTCATAATTAATTAGTTTAATTGCAATTAGTTTTAATAACAATTGATTTGACAATAATTTGTTCCACAGATTACGTATACTTCGAGACGTCTTCGACGACACCGTTTCAGATAAGAAGAATCGAAGAATTAATTAAAGTTAGAGTCAATGAACTCAATGTTAATTCGTTGCTCAGAGTTAGCCATAACTGAGAGCCCAAACACTCAATCAGACGAACCAATCAATTGTCTGCTCTTTCGCCCAAATCCTAATCTAAGCCTTCATTTCAATCCAAATTCAAAACAAATTTTTTATTGAAAAAAAAGTTTAGATTCTTATAAATCGAAACTTTATTTGAGCGTCACTTTCGTCGCCTGTTTGTGAGCACTCATACCATTCCAGGCATTCATTTTAATTTAGAATCGATTATTGCTATTATGCCTCCCCTCAGCCATTCCCCTCCTGTGCATAGCTCTGAGCAAAGACTTATTTATCTTAATTGTTGACTTCGAAAATGGCACCAATTGTACAATTATCTAAATGTCTGATTGTATGCATTGCCATAGACACCGAATGGGAATGTCGAGGCCAAAGTGATGTGCTTCTTCCGGCGCCGGGACATCTCGGGATCACTGATAGTGTTGGCGGACAAACATCAAAGTAAGCAAAACATCGAATTAGTTTGAATACAGTATTAGTTTGGATTGTATGCAAACCTAACCGGCCCAATCTAACCAGCTAACCAGTACCGTGGACAATGGACAGTTTAACCTAACCTAACTAACTGAGCTGTAGCGGCACTATATGTGCGTAGAGTTTAAAATAATCTAAGATTCGATAGACTCTGACTGGTGTCGACTGTCGAGTGCGTTAAGTATCGAACGTGTGGTTCGTGTTGTATAGGATATGATATCAGTGTTGCTCTGCATTGACTGCATTGATGTGGTGTTAGTGTTAGCTCTAGTGCTCATAAATTTGTCTCAGAGTTAGGAGAGAGAACTGTCAACTAATTCTGGTCAGGTTATACTCTTTCTTCCTGCCCTTTATATGAATCTCGTATGGCTGGAGGGAAAGAGCCCTTAGGGGGACAGCAGTGCATCTCTTAATAAATTACACTTTTTAGTGCTCTCTCTCCCTCTCCTTCTCTCACTCTATATATCGCTATTACTCTTAACTCTTGACTTAAACGCCTATAAAAATAGTCTTAAACCAAATTAAGCCGAAAATGGATTAAAAAGTTTAGTTAATTGTTTTGAAAGAACGCAAAACGTATTGAATTGTCGGTCGAAATGTCTTATTCGTCACTCATTATAATTATTGCTTCTCTACTACATTATGTCTATAGCTATAGTCCGACCCAAACAAATAAAGTTCATTAGTTTTGCCTGGATTTGCTGCTACCCCTCCCTACCAGTTCTCTAATTTTCGAAGGTGTTCGTTAACATCAGAGCATCTCTTGCTCTCTCTCTCTTTCTCTCTCTCGCTCTCTCTTGCTCTCTGCTCTATAGGCGCTCACTCTACTCACGAAAGCTAATTGTGCAGCACTTGTGCACAACTTTTGCATAACCTTATCGTTTAGTCATTGATCTCAACATTTCTAAACTGTTTTTTATATATAGTTTTTGTGTGCATTACTGTGGATAAGCCATAGCTCTATTATATTAGATCGCATAACATCACAAATCTTAGCCATACCTCCGATCTATTGACTCTTTCATAAGACTGTCTTTAATTGAATGGCCGGCAAAACCATATAATCTATTGATTTGTTTGCTTTATATGATTATTGAAATTCGATCCCTAATTGAATGCTTAAACCGAACCAATACAAAGACATACACTTGAGTCACAAATACACTGTTTTTCACAAAAGCTTTTAATAAATTATACGTTTCGTGACACGAATTTTCGAATAATATGTATAAGAATAATATTTTCGCATTGAATCAAATTGAATGCATAGTTTATTTGCTCTCTATTTAAGTCTATTTTTTATTATGTTATTTTACTTTTTTGTTATTTCTAATAAAATTTATATTAGCAATAATTTTATTAATTTTTAGGAATTATTTTTCTAATTATTTTCATTTAAAATATAACATATTATTGATCTAAATAGAAAAATCGATCCAAAGCTTACATATTGTTTGTGCGCTTATATTTGAATTTATAATCTCTTTTAATACAAATTTGGTATTTATTTAAGATTTATTTGTATTCTATTTTTGAACTAAATATTTAATATTATTATAAACCTACAGGTGCCTTAGAAGAGGAACAGGAGCGCGAGGCAGAACAGCTTTCCGAGAAAAATAAACATCAGCTCAAACTGAGAGAACTGTTTCTGTCGCGTCAGGTCGAGACCTTACCGGCCACTCATATTAGGGGCAAATGTAGCGTCACTTTACTTAATGAGACGGAATCCCTGGCCTCGTACCTGAACAAAGAGGACGCCTTCTTCTATACACTGGTCTATGACCCGCACCAGAAGACTCTCTTAGCCGATAGGGGAGAGATTCGTGTGGGCCAGAGGTATCAGGCGGAGGTGCCGGTCAACACACTCGCACCCGACGAGTCCGACACTAGGAAGTTGGAAGAACTCGAAACCTTAGTCTATACGCCCGAACATAGCATTTCTGACAAACAAATCGATCAATACTTAATTATTTCGAGGTTTGGCTCATATTGTCATTTAATTTAATGATTATTTTGTAGTCATATAATCGAATAGACATTAATTGTCTCTAAACGCCAATTCTAATGCCACAGATCTGTCGGAACATTCGCGAGAGCTCTCGACTGTTCGAGTTCTGTGAAGCAGCCGAGTCTGCACATGAGCGCCGCCGCCGCCTCCCGAGACATAACGCTATTGCACGCCATGGAAGTGCTTCATCAGCATAATTACGATATCGGTAAAGCAGTTTGTAGTCTAGTCCCGCCTAACGGCCCAGTTCTATGTCGCGATGAAATGGAGGAGTGGTCGGCCTCTGAGGCCAACCTATTTGAAGAGGCGCTCGAAAAGTACGGCAAAGACTTCAATGACGTCCGTCAGGACTTTGTAAGTGATTAACTCAATTGAAGTGAATATAAGTTAGAATTGATTTGTTGTTCCGATAGCTTCCGTGGAAAAGCTTAAAGAATTTAGTCGAATATTACTATATGTGGAAAACCACTGATAGATATGTTCAACAAAAACGGGTTAAGGCAGTCGAGGCCGAGAGTAAACTAAAACAGGTTTACATTCCCAACTAGTAAGTGATGACTGATATACCCGATTGACTGATTGACAGATTGACATAAACTAATGAATACTATTTTGATTGAAGTAATAACAAACAGTCGAATGCAATGAACGGAGGAATCAATTTGTCGGCCGACGCCAACGGAGCCAATGGCAGGGCCTGTGAGAGCTGTTACAGTAAGCGATTGATAAATGATTTTGATTTTACAAATGATTCAGTGCTTCACTAATAATGATTTGGTTTTTATAGAACAAACGTCTTCACAATGGTATGCGTGGGGACCGACACATCTCCAGTGCCGACTCTGTCAGAGTTGTTGGACTTATTGGAAAAAGTTTGGAGGATTGAAGTATTCGTCCAGAATTGGTAATAATTGTTGAAAAATAGAATAAATGTTTTATTTAAAGATATATTTGTTTTTGTTGTTTCAGATGTCGATAAAATCAATAATTCGATACCAAGAGCACCGACAGATCCACAGAATCCTCAGTATCCGTGCCGTGAATGCAATAAAGTATTCAATAGACAAGGTTTGAGCCATTGTTTGAGATATTTGTTTGATTGAAAATACTGACGCGTCTACTGTTGTCTATGTCTATGCAGAGCGGTTGGCGTCGCACATGGCATCCCATCGACCCCATCGCTGCACAATCACTAATTGTGGAAAAGAGTTCAAATTTAAAGCACATTTAGCCCGACATTGCGCTACTGCTCACGGATTAGCGATGAGATCAGGCAGTCCGCGACCAATAATGAAAACCAGAGCCGCTTTCTATTTGTGTTCGACTTTGGCAGCCCGAGTGGCCAGACGTCTTTGCTCAAAGGTCTTGAGACCCAGACATGCGACACGCAATCCGTTTCTGCCCATTAATATAAATGCAATTAGACTCGAATGTAGGCATCGATTGATTCAATTGTTTGTCAATTCTTTAACACTTTTATTCAATTCTGAATCAAAGGTCAAACAAAGTTTGCGAACGGTATTCCTCCTATGCCTAAGACAAGACCTATAGAGAGGGGGAAAGTTGTAGACATATCCCACAGATTGGGAACACCGCAAATGGTTATACCCGAATGGCTTATCTCATTGCCAAAGGATCAGTTGCCTCAACCAGAAAGACTGGCTTTCCCTCCGCCCCCCAGAGGAGAGGGTATTGATTGAGACTAATTTGACTAATTAATAAATATTGGAACTCATTATGAATTAATTGCTTAGACGGTCAGTTGGTTTTGCCGCGTATTGTTCCCTCAGCTCCAACAGCACCTGAAGAGTCAATTAAGACTCAGTGGGGAATCAATAATGTGTCGCCAATTATGCTGAACAGAAAGAGAACGTTTGAACAAAACGGTATGTATTGTCTGATCCTTGCTTTGCTTTGCTTTGCTTTGCTTTGCTTTGATTGCATTCATTTGTATTTTTCAATTCATTTATTAGTGATTTTGTTATTTAAATAATTAAATCGAATTGATTGTCGAAACAGGTTCACCCGTACCGCTCAAGAGACGTCAGTTGGCGCCGCCCAGTATTCTCGGCAAAGCAGTGCCTGATTTCTATGGAATGACAAATAGAAATACAATAATAACTCCATTGAATGGGAGGGCAAAAGTGGCGACCATTACGAGAGTTGGGGGCCGTAAGCAAATGATCAGTTGGGTCGACGCACCCGATGACGTCTACTTTGTCGCCACTGACTCTACGCGGTATTGACTTAATTGTAATTTATGTCTAATTAATAGCAAAACTAATTAATTGTTTTTGATTTGGTTTCAGACGATTGCGACGACAACTAAATCCGGGAGAGTTGAGGCGCGCGGCCCGGAGGCCGTGGAGGCGGTGCGGGAAAGCCTTAAATAATTCAAACTCTAACATCACATTGAGTTCGATTAATAATAACAATAATACGAATAATAATAATACAAATAATAATAATAATAATTTAAACTCGAACTCAATTAACATAAATTCCGTTCAACTCTTCCCAAACTCAGTCAGTATTTCGTGAATCGTAACTAAGTTTAGATCAACGAAAGGGATGACTGCTTTCATACTTATATTCAATTGGTTTCTATTGGTTCGCATAAACTGTACTTAATTTGTGACACTTTTCAAAGACAACAACTGAACACAAATTGAAAATTAGTTGAATCTAACCGTCAATACAGTCCTCGCCTTCTCTTAAGTGATATTCTGAGCACCGATTCATTCGATATAATCAAGAAATGGTCAAACATTTGAACATTTGATTGTTAAAAGTGTTTAATATTTTTCAATTGACTGACGACTGGCTATTATAGAACCAAATTATTTATCATTAATGTTATGTCATTTATCATTTAAAAAATTCAAAATCACTTAAATCTCTCTCTTTTTTTGCCACAAAAACATAAATTCATTTCTTTTCATATTATGTGATCATAAGAAACAAAGTTTTTATTTAAGAAAACAATTCGACAAAAATTTTCTGAATATTCACTGATTCGGTGAAACGCAGAGAAAGTGTGAGAAAAAGAGCGATTCGTTTGGTTTGAATGTTATCTCTCTTTTGATTTTCTACCCAACGATCCAAACGATCCGACGATTCGATTATATATTTGTAAAAAGATTTTCGCAATTATTATGAAAATAAGTGTAGATATGAACGGATTTTCGAAACAAATTCTATTCTTTTTACACTAAGTTATGAAAATAGAACTACAAAACGCGTATTCGTATCAATCGTATGAATGGCATTGTTTTCGATTAAGTTTTGTTTTGGTGCTAAAGCTGTTGAACAATCAGAAACATTGCCAGAGATTAACGCAAAATCGGTTTCAATTTATTGTTTGTATACAATTAGATCGTAATTATATACAAATTTTATTTATAATATCCATTGCTTTGGGTTTTTACAACAAAATGCAAACAAAAAAATAAATTAATTAATTGAAAGCTTTTTTATAATTATTATACCATTAAAAAAGAAATTTTAATTAAAATGTAAAACAAATTTTAATAGTTTTTAGTTTATATTAATTAAATTGAATTTATTAAATACGACAGAATCTTAAAAAATTAAATGTAAATAAAGTGTCGAATCGAAAACAAATCAAAGATTTAATGAGAAAAACCATCCGACACATTATTTTTTAATTCAAATGTCAACTTCTTTCTGTACACACTCTTCGCTCTTTGATTTACCACTTCTTAAATATTTATTTTTTGTCATAAATTAAATTAAACTTTATTTCATTGAAAAGTAAAAAAATATATAATAAAAAAATGATTGAAAGGGAGTTAAACATTGGTTTTATTTATTTGCTATAATATCCGTAATTAATTAATTAAGACTAATTTTAATCAAAATATTTGACAAAATTATCGAACATTTAAAAAAATAATTAAATGATTGAAATATCAGATTTCAAAACTAATTGCATTTTTTGAACAAAAATCGCGTTGACAATTTTGTGTCTTATTTTTGAAATTTAAATTGAAATTCTTGCGACAATTATTAGTTTTTATTAGTTTGACATATCTTGCAAATAAAAACTGACCAAGCGTGTTTATAACTTAAAATTCTAATAATAAACAAAGATTTGACAGATTTGATTTTAAATTGCTTAAATTAGTGATCATAAAGGTTGTTACAATGTAGTTAACCGTAGGCTTACAATATGTACAATTAACATATTTATCTTGTTTATAACTTTTTATTTGTTTACTATTTTTAACTTTAAAAAATTAAAAATTGACAATGTTGGTTTTAACCGCCAATGAATGTGTGCCGAAATGGATTCAAACAGAATTGTTTATACACAGTAGAATAAGATTTTTATACATTATATTTTTATTTAAATGGACAAACTGAAATCTTATTTTTTTTAATTACCGTATTCCCGAGCATATACTTGCATGCCCTTATAAGTGAGTTTGGCCATAATTACAAAAGCCCTTATGGTGTTTGGGCAGAAGTATACCTATATAGAGAGAGGTATACAAACTTTTTCATCCATAGAATAATGTGAACATGTTACTACTGATATTGGGCCCAACCTTCGAGTGTGCTAACGCCGACATCATAGGGGTTTGGGGTAGACTCAGATGTAGAGACGCCAATTAATAACAAATGGTGACAACTTTATGGCCTTTCGATTGTTTCGGAGTCTTCTTCTGATAAACTTTAAACTGAAGTCAAACTACAGACTTTACAATAGTCGACATAACAGTATTGGACATGACAATATTCGACATAACAGTATTCGACATTACAGTATTCGACATTACAGTATTCGACATTACAGTATTCGACATAACAGCATTCGACATAACAGCATTCGACATTACAGTATTCGACATTACAGTATTCGACATGACAATATTCGACATAACAGTATTCGACATTACAGTATTCGACATTACAGTATTCGACATGACAATATTCGACAT
>JAQFXP010001348.1:0-19883 GCA_034693685.1 Belba bartosi
CGCCGCCTCAAAACACATCTAAACCCGCTTACTACTTTATAGAAAGCCAGAGAAAAAGCCATAAAGTTTACTCCCAAGTTATTAAGAAAACAAACGTATGAATTATAATAACTTATTCGCAATTATTATATGTAAAAATTATAGTTTTTCTTTACAATTTAATATGAATCTAATTTGACATGTGTTTCTCGATATTACATTTGTATATACTTTTATTTTATTAGTTTTACGCAGACACAATTTTATTTCTAATTGTTAAATCCAGGGACCGAGAGGGTCGGCCGATCCATGGGGGGGGGGGGATCAGGGGAGGAATTTTTCCCAAAATTTTGACCAAAAACCTAGGGTAGGAATTTTTAAAGAACGCTTAAAAATCTATATATTTATAACAAAATTTTACCTAATTTAACTGGATTTAAACTGAATTTTAACTAAATTTAGTTAAATTAACTGGATTTAAACCGAATTTAGCACCAATTTAAGCCAAAAGTCAAGGGAGTACCTTTTCGCAAAAAATCAAATTCTAGAGAAAGGAATAAATCAAAATTTTCAAAATCAGGGGGGGGGTTGCCTGATCCTCCTTCTCGAACCCTGGTTAAATCTAATCTAAATTTCACATATAAAACTAATTTTTATTTCTGGTATTTTAAAAATTATTTATTAATTTTATTTACATTTATCATATAATATGGGCAAATTAAAAAAATTGGATTAAGTTATTTTAAACAAGAAACATACCATAAAGTTAATACTGTTTCATACAATTAGTTGTTTTAATTAAAATTGGAAATCCCTAAAATCTACCTGCTCTGATTATTATTTATATAGACAATGAAGCTTTTTTAAATAATTTTCTACATTTAATTTTAATTACATTTAATTAAAAATAATGCAAATAATATTAGACATACTTTACAGTATACAGTATATTGATTGATCAAAGAATTGTTTTTTTTTTTCATTAGAAGATTTGATAACATTTGGCTCAGACTTCAAGAATGCCCCCGACGTTACATTTCAGTCAATAAATAAATATTCAATTAAATAAAGTATTTTTACAGTATATAGACTATATATATATATAGTATTTAACTTTTATATTTAAACTTCAAAAACTTTATACTTAATTGTTTATTGCAATTAATCAGGGCTAGCCAAGATTGGCCATATTATATGGGGTATAGATGATTTTCATATTCTTCAAACTTAAAAAGTATAAAAACTGATAAAATGGACATTTTGTTCCATTAATTTTGAATTTTAGCTAGATTTAAACTAAATTTATTCTTAGTTGCCGGTCATTAAAAAACGTAGAGAAGGAAGACATTAAATTTTGGGTTAAAACTTGAAAGTACTTTTAAAGTTAGAAAGATGCCTGTTCCTTGGTTAACGCTGTATTCTAAAAGCATGAAAGACTTAAAAATGTATTGTTTTGAAACCAAATGTAAATTCAAACAATTTCGCACTGATTTTGTTGCTCTTCTTGTGTTTCGACAGCATTTTCCACACTTTCAACGCCTTGTTTTGTAATACAGGCCAAACGGAAGGCCAATAGCGCTAAAAATATGCCAATTATTATATGAAAAATACCGATCGAATAGTTTTCAAAATCGGAATGATTTCCGTATTGTTCGCTTCCGAGACCGATAGTAATGGTGAGAACAAGTGTTACAATCAATGCAATGCCATAAACAATGAGAAGAGTGAACACCAGTTTGATTCCAGCCCAGACTCCCAGCACTGCTATTGAATACCGAATTATTGAGTCTATAATCAATTTAATGCTCATTTGTTTGGCAGATGTGGTCGAGTTGTTAGCGATAGACAGCGATTTGTAATTACTTTTATCGTTGATTAGTAGTAATCCGCGAATCATTACAATAGTAATCATTATTATTATTAAAATATTGGTCAATATTAAAGTATATTTAGTAAAACTTTGGCTATTATTTATAGGCATTTTTTAAACAAAAAAGAAACTTTAATTTTATAATCTAATGGCAAAAAGAAAAAATATCAATAAAACGAATTTCTCAAAAATCACTATTTTATAACTTTTATTGACAAAAATATTAACTTAATTAAACTTATTTGAAATCCCAGTTTCGATGCGTAGGTATTGCTCTTCAAACTGAATCTTAAACTTATGAAAGATAGCCATAGATTGTGGAGAAATAAAAATTAGGTTTCTATGACGATATACCATCTCTTTTGTTCAGTTTCGGCTCATTTGACTCATCTTCAGAACCGATGCCTCGTTTCCAGACATTCGCACAAAACACAGCACTTAATATCAAATTTATCAATCATTCAGAGGTTTACTTAAACATTAAATTTATTAATATTTTGACATTTGATTGAAAAGCGCTTTAGTTTTAAGTATTTTCTTGGTAAAACTAAATGAATTTAAAAATTTTATATTAAAAATATATTTATATATAGTATATGGAGAGTATAAAGCAAATATTAAAAGTGTTTTCAGACCATTGTATTCATTCAATTACATACATTGTAAACCGCATATATTCTTGTGTTGATAAATAAAAGAATTTTAAAGTTGAGACAACTTTATAAGTTGATAAATAATTGGAATTTTGTTAAATTTCTATATGCTCACTTGAAAACATTTTTATTTATCTTTTCTTTTAATTAATTACATCCTTTAACTCGTATTCGATGATAGGATTCATTGAATTAGTTTGTTTTAATTTTGATTAATAAACAGTTTGTTTAACATAGAATTCTAAACAGTATTTCAGTGAAGGTATGAAATTAACTATTTTGTTTTTAGTTTTATATAAATTTAAGTAAGTTGTTATTTAATTTGTTTTGTGGCCAATGAACAGCAAATTAAAAAAGTAGTTAATTAAATAGTTTACAGTTTTTTGTGTTTTTAAAATTAAGTGTTAATTAAAAAAATATAAAAAAGAACAAATTGCAGTTAAACTTTTGAAGTACAAGTATTAAAAACAATCCATTCAACTTTTTTAATTTCAGAAACGGTTTTAAAAACTGTAATAAATGTAAATTTTAAAAAATTCAACTTGATAATTTGTAGTTTAAATAAAAATAAAGTTAATTATATTAACAAATAATTAGCAAGTCAGATATATCTAAAATTTTGTCAATTATTTTTAAATATAAATTGTTTATGTTTTAATAGCATTATATAATTACTGTGGTATTTAATACTAAGTTGCTAACTTATTAAATATATACATTATTTTAAAATTTTCAGTTATACTGCAATTAAAATATGAAAGCAGAAATTAGTTAGCACAATTAAATCATTTCCTTTACTTCAATGCTTTCAAACTAATCAAATTAATCAAATGATGAAATTAGTGATGAATTTCCGATTATAACAAAACGTTTTAACTAAATTCAACTCTATGTACGCATTATTGAAATTAGAGACAAACTTAGTTTGGATAAATTTTAATTTGAACTACATTTTTAATCTAATTATTGTTGTAAAATGCGTTTTGTTTTTATTTTATTTGTTTTTTATTTTCTAACTAGAGTAAATTGTAAAGATTCAGATATCGATGCAATTAACAAGACAACAAATTCGGAAAATAATTTAACCAATGTTTCGATTGATAGTAGTTTTGATTTTGACGACTTTGATGACCAAAACAAGATGATGCGTATGTTCTGATTTGAAAATTTTATTCAGACATTAATTAAACTAAAATTAAATTTGATTTAAAATATTTGATTGTATCAGTTAATCTAAACCAGAACTGTTCAACACATGAAGACTGTTATACAAAACATAGCGTTTGTGACTCGACGTACAATACATGCGAATGTGACTTAACATCAATGCAAACACAATTGAAATGTTTGTATGCATTCAATGATTAACTTTTGCTATTTATTTATATATATCTATATTTACCGAAAGGCCGAACAGTCTATTGTCAAACGAGTGAGGAATGTATGATGAAATTTATCGGCTCTTTCTGTACTTTGGGCCGATGCCAGTGCATGAGTGGCCGCAAAATGAACGGTCAATGCGTTCGAAGCATGAGTTGGGTTTTGAGTTGATTTAAATGTTATCAATACTAACAATGAAATAATTATATAAAAGGAATGTTACCTTCAAACCCGATCCCCGATTGGGCCATAATATCAATTGCTGTAACTCTGGCGCTGACTGTCATAGCCGGCGGTTCCTTAAAAAAAGAAGAATTGAGGCATCAATTAATGGCATTCATTCGCCTATTCCTACAGCGCTCTGATACTGATCCTAACCCTAACGTTAGGGCAAATAATGATAAAGTCATTGAACTCTAAATGCTTATCGACTTCATTTCCAATCAATACTATTATACAATAAGAATATTTCACTATTTTCTAACTCAATGTATTTAAATCAAAACTAATATTAAAAACGTTTAAACACATATTTATTCAATTTTAAGATTAATATTTTTTACATTAATAAATTTTTAAAAAGTTTAAGTAATTAATGTTATTTTATATTAAATAAGTAAAAAGTAAGTTTTAATTTAAACTAACTAGTATTAATAAATTAGTTATAAACATACAAATATCATATTATACAAAAGTATTATAAACAATTATTTTGTCTATGGTACAGCTCTTGTATAACAAAAGTGCCCTAGTTGGCAATTCAACAGTATATCTCAGCCAACTGATTAATGTAATACTTTGTAAATTTAAACTGATATCACTTAACTGGCGAAACAATTCGCAAACGTATAGCTCATTTTAATTTTTTAAAACCTATTGACGAGTGATTTGATAATTACCGAAAACAAAAAAAATCAAAATGTGTTCTAATTTTGTAAAAATGTGTTTAGATATAAATTCAAATTTTAATTTATTTTATATTTCATTTTAACTTTAAAACTGAATTTTAAAGATTAATTAACAAATTACTGGTCAATATGTTTTTGATTAATAAATAATTAATCCATGAAGTGATGTTCAATTAAAAAGTAGCATCAGTTTAAATTTTTTTATGTAAATCAATTTGCCAAGGTATAAAATTATCAAATAGAATACTTTTGCAAAACAGAAACCGAACATAAAAAACTTTTCAATCTATACAATCGCAAGTTAATAAATCTATTAATAATGATGTTGTGGTCAATAAAATTATCGGTCTCTAAATTGAATGCAATTTTGAATTAATATTTGATTATATTTATAGCAAAAGTACTACAAAATCTGATTTCTATTACTAATTAATATAATTATAGTTGAATTCGAGAAACTTATTTTTAAAAACCAAGATGCAATTTACGATCAAAGAGAATATTAGATTAATAAAATTGATTAGATGAAAGCAAAATAAAATAAATTCCAAATTTTCTTCTTATTTGTCGTTTGCATTAATAATAGACAAAAGTCTGGATTAGAATAAATTAGAAATTGCTTAAGAGATGAAACAATTATAAAAAAGTAGCTAAAAATGTTCGATATTCTTGATTGGAGTGACTCTGTTGAGTAACTGTTCGCTTCTGATAATACAAATCAAGTAAGTGGCACAAACCAACTCGACCAAATCGAAGAGTGATGTTAACAAAATGAATTCTATCGGCGCCTCTATTAAGGCTTGTTTGGGAAATAAGAACCAAATCGTATAATTGAAAGCAATAAATAAGAACATAATAGTTGTGTAGACTATAAGACAGAGTTTGCACATAAAATATGAGCCAATGATTCCAAGTTTAGACACAATCACAAACAGAATCGTATAAATTAATAGATTCCTTATCTGCCATTCGCTCGAATAGTATTCTTCGGGAACTATAAGAAGAGAAATAACACTAATGACGCCCAAAGAGAATGAAATTAAATTAAGTAAAATAAATACACTTTGGATCACAAGTGGAAACATATTCTCTACAATCACTTGAACTGAGAAATACAATTATTTCGACCGAATATTCTCTGTTCGAGTAATTAAAAAAATTATCTCTTTTTTCACCACTACTCGAATCGATGAACTTTTTCGATGACATAATTGGGCGGATATACTCATATCCGAGTAGAGGCTACTCTTTACTCTTTTTTGGCTACTCTTGGGATTTGAGTTAATTAAACATAAATTAACTTATTATAAATATCACTCATTAAGCAATTTCTAATAATATTAATGCGTTTGAGGAATAGAATAATAAATTTTAATTCTGATATTGAACTCTAAACGTGAATAAAGTTTGTATAATATTCATCAAAAAAATTATTGTCAAAATAATTGTCTGTTTTGTCCTCACGTTTATTATTTTAATGATTAAAAACAATAAAACAGAAAATGTTTGGATATTTTGTCCATTAGTCTCAAATATATTCAAATCCCGTCTGGAGTACAATAACCTGACTTTGAATTTACATATGAATTATGCGTAAAGATTGTATCGATTGGTTCAATGAGTTTATTGTTGAAACTTATTCTATTTGACTTTATTTTTATGCAGTAGTACAATTTAATATTACCTTGTTCAATATAAGTTTATTTTTTCTTTAACGAAATAAACAGATAAATATTTATGTTATCTTTTACACAAAGTTTCAAAAATACACTTTAAATTTAAATCAACAATACAGTATATATTAATAGTAAATTTTATTTAAAAGTTTTATTTTAAATAACTTAAATATTTTAGCAATATATTCTGTACTCAAAACTAACATAATAAAAAACTTATCCATATCTTTTACAAAAGATTTTATTTGTCATTTAAAATATTTAAACAGAATGTATGTCACGTAAAAGTTAAGAAATAAAATAAAATTTAACATTTAAAAAAATTACTCAACATTTTACAAACATTTTACCAATGTTTGTTGCAGTTAGAGAAAAAAATTATAAATTTTTTTCAAAATCTAAACGGGGATATTTAAATGTAAAGTAGATAATTTTTTTAATTTTTTTAAAAATAATTTGAATTAAATTAAATTGAAACTAAGCTTAAATTTTATTTATTTAGTTTAGATAATTTAAACTGAATTTAACATTAATTTAACTAAAAAATTCTAGTAAATTGTCAGTTGGTTTTCAACAAAATTAAAAAGTCATTTATTCTCTAAACTTTTTTCTCGCTTTTTGTCCACAAAAAGATGTCTACACTTTCACTCCGACTATGTTTTTGGTTAAAAGTTTTTAATAAATTCCCTAAATTGCTTCTAAATCTAGTTTAATTTGTTAAATTAATATTTTTAATGTGTAATATAATTTTAAGATAATATGTGTATTTTAAAAGATTTTGAAGTATTAATAAAACAAACGTTTACAACATTAAACAAGAAAAATTAAAGAAAAATTAGATAATTTTTATATATATCTTAAATCGAAAAATCTAACATTTCTTGATCTGGCAAATTATTTAATGTTTTATTATAAATAGATTTTTTTTTTAAATTTAGTTAAAATCAGTTAATTTTAGTATAAATTTTGTTAAATCCAATTCAATTGAGTTTAACTAAAAACTAATAGAAAAAACGTTTAAAAAAATTATATCTTCAATTAGAAAACTTTTTGAATCTAGTTGCTTTACTTTTTAATAAATAAATAATGACATGTTTAATAATATTAAAAATAAGGTAACATAAGTAAGGACAAAAAATATACAAAAATGAAGTAATTTGTATGTTTAGATAACATTATTATATTCTTTGTTTATATGTATTAATTTTAATAATATTTGTGTGTGATTATGCAGGGGTTAAGAAGGGGGATTAGACAAAAGGGGGAATCCCTCCCCTAATATTTTTGGTTTTTGGTCAATTTAAAAAAAATGCCCTTCCTTGATTTATCTAAATTGACCCATCTTTTTAATTCCTTTAATTATGCTAACAGTAAATTAATAAATTATAATTTAGTTAATTGTAATTTAATTAATTGTAAAAATTATATTTATTTAAGATAATTAATTAAGTCTCAATTAATTAAATTGCTATTTAACTCAATTTTATTTAATTAATTAAAGTTTCTAATTGCATTTATAATAATTAAGCAAATTAGAATTAACTTATTAGCAATTAAATAAGTTTTTACTAATTCAATCGCATGATAATAATTAAATTTAATAATCAAATAAAAGCTGTAACTTAAACAAACAAACACTACATTTGATTCTGACATCTTTTTATTTAATCCTTATTAATAAGTCGTATTGTATACAAAGCCAAGTTTTTAATATTTTATATAATATTAATACAATTTTGAATAATATATAAGAAACCTGTTGTAAAATGTTGAAATATTCATAAGATGTAAGCGTTATCAATATACATTTGCGAATACATGTTGATTATAAATACATGTATTAAAAATGCATGGCACATAAAACAACCCAGCATTTATTTAGTTAACTGAAATAATATACAATTAAATTAACAGGTTGTAGCAAAAAGTTTATTATTGTGCAATTTAAAATTAAACTGTTAAATTATTTAAGTTTTATTTAGTTTTTAATATTTAAAAATATTTAATTAATTAATATTGTATAACAATTTCAACATGTTTCATTTCAAACATTAAAAAGGTGTTTTAAACTTATTTTCTTAAATAAATTTTAATTTTTAAAAAACTAATTTGAAAATTTTTAACAATAACAAATTAAAATATGCAAGTTTTATACTAACAACAATATGTGTCATATTGTCAATAAATTTTTATATACAGTAAGTTTAACGCAATATTAAAAAAACTAATATAATTTTCATTAAAAGTATCAATAATATTTAATTAAATTTTAACCTTAAATTGCAGTATTTTTTGCAAGTTTAATTAAAATTTAAGATAAAAAATAATTAATTGTCTTAGCATTATATTTATATTTAAAATGTATATGTTTAATTAAATAACATTTGAAATTTTTTTAACTAAAAGTAATTTAAAATAATAATTTATAGCTTAATACTATTTTTTAATCAAAACTAAATTCATTAATCCGTGTAAAGATATATTATATTTTATAAGTATTATTATTATAACTTATAACTACATTGTCCAACTAATTGTTTTCACTCAACTATAATTGCTTTTATATATTGTAAAGTTGTGATTAACTGATATATTTAATGTTGCTTTTACAGCATGCGGGTACTATTTTATATTTTTCCCAAAGTCAGTTTGCTATTGAAATGTATTTTTGTGTTATATGAGTTTTCTATACTATTGTCTGTTTAAATACTGACTCAAACAACAGAATATTATATATTATTATTAAATTTATTATTATTACTAGAATTACAATAGATTGAAATTGACAAATTTAAACATTTTTTTATTTCATACAATTATACAACTTTAATCACAATTATTTACAAATTTTTATAATATATATATATAATAAGCTAAAATAATTTAAATACAATGATAAAATTTCAATCAAAAATGTATAATCATACACTGTATAAATAAACTATTTAAAGGCAAATATACTTTTTTTGTTCATTTGGTATTTACTATTTTGTTCTCAAAACCATTTTTAACAACAAATGTGATAAATAAGACTAATATTTGAATCTATTTGGAACTAAAATTAATAAAATTAATACAAATTCAATCGAAGAAAAAAATATTGTAATATTAGCACCGATTATGACATTAATCTGTGAAACAAACTTTAATACAATTGAAACAATTGATAAAATACTTAACAATAATTTTAAATAAAATAATCGAATAAAAAATATTTCAAATGTTATGACAAGAAACGCAACAATAACTTCAAAAATCAAAATCAATGAATAGATTGATAACAGAATTCGGTCTACGTTTGCAATCAACAGAATTTCGTGACCAATAATGGCCGTTAAGAACAGATCCGTTACCGCAAACAACAGCAATAATAAACTTAAAACAATTATAATTAGACTTTTACTGCCAGTACTTTCAAAAAGCAATGACTTTTCCATTAGTTTTGTTTATTTATGCGTTTTCTTCGTCTTCTCATTCATTCACAAATCGAGTCAAGACTTCCTTATTATCTCTAAAATGAATTAAAATAACTTTTAATTAAAACACAAATTGTATAGAGTTAAGTGTGAAAGTGAAAAATAATTGAAATTGTTTTAAAATTTTTATATACAGTAATTTACGATACCTTTGGAAATAAAAGAAAACTTAATTCCAGATGAGATGTAAATAGATTTGAGAGGTTATGCGAAAGCAGTTCCTAAGCCGTAGAAAGTTATGGCAACGACTCTGATATATACATAGATCGAGATATTAACGATTGGTTGCATTTAATGAATTAAAATAAATTCATTTTTTCATATTTTTTAGAATATATGCGTGACTTAGACTCAGACTTCTGTTTGTTTTGACTCAGACTTCGGACCTAACGTAAAGTTATATTAAATTACATTCAGTTTTTAATACTTTAGTTATTCTCAATTCATTAAACATTAAGAAAATATATTCAAACAAAATATCAATACATTTATGTATATATTGTTCAATAGTTTGTACTTTTATACCATTTAAATCATTCGAAAAAGAAAAATGACATAAAAAACAGTTTAATGACTAAACGAATTAATGGCTAAATAAGTATTTAAATCAAAGTTCATCGATATTCAAGACAGTGGTCAGTCTGTATTGGTTGTATCGATTGGTTCTTCTTTCCATTATTAGTTGATATATGAGATAAAAAGCAGACAATACTTGAATAGAAGTGATGCCAATGATGGCCAGTAGTAGTGATCGGATAAATGTAATGAGTTGTTGATCGTTGAGCAGTGCTTCCAAAGTGTTGTAAACCAGAAAAAACATACTTCCGATCATAAGAATGGACAGAAAGAGTGCATAAATCGATAAAATGCATAAATTCTCTAAACCGACGGCAATCGAGCCGACAATGGAGAGGCAATAGGCCAGTAGTGCGACCACTATCAGAGTCTTCTCTATGTAGTCCTCGCTCTCGGTCTGGTGGACGAACACCAGCACAAGAATACTCAACACAATTACGATTACGTTCTCAAAGATTAGAATATATTTATATCGCATCGAAGACATCGCTCTCTGTCTCAGTCTCTCTATCGCTATCTCTCTCTTCACTCCAAAACAAACACTATTTTTGTTCTTTTGCTCATTTGGTTGACAAACAGTTTTAGACTAAGAATACATTTTTTCTACTTTTATATACTTTTATAAATTTATTTATATTCTGATTACAGAATATTAACGACTTTATAAAATCTTTATGAAAGAGAAAACAATTTTTCATTTATTGCAAAGATTTCATTGCATTTACAGTAAACCTATTCCTCTATTCTGTAGATTAGTCTCAATAATAATAATAATAATAATAATATTTACAATTTGTTGGGCATTGCATAACATTGATCTCATGCCAACACCAGTTACTGCACAGATATTCCATGTTTTTATTGATCCAAACAGAGTATGTATAGAATAAGAACAGAGTTTCTGCAATTGATGGCATAGTTTAGCGCAAATATAAAACAGAATTCAATGGAATTCAAAGCGAATGAGTGATGCAGTGATGCAGTGCTGCCATACTTTTGCTCGCATTCACACTCTTCTGGAAATGGATAATCAAATACTTTTTTGCCTCTCTTTTCCACATTAATGCTATAATGCGCTGAATTAATGACAATTTTGTCAAATTGAGGCCAATGTTTAGAAATGGGTTTCAATTCAATTCAATTCAATCCAATATATAATATAATATAATATAATAACAATAAGCGCTAATGATTAATGAAACCGGAAATTGAAATATAATTTGCTTAATGTGTTTGTCGGGTATATCCAATGTATGTCGACATTGAATTCAACTAATCATTCATCAATTGAATAAATTATAATCCATTTCATATTATAAGCTACAATAGTCAATCATTTCATAGCATTTTGTTTAAATACAGAAAAGTTGACCTAAATTTCCTAACTAGCTAAATTAGAATTTTTCACTTTTAGAAAAATGTATTTTATTTTAATTAAATAAAACTGTTTTTGAATTTGTATTATTTTTTATTAAATTTGACAAAACTGTCAAAATCTATTCAATTGAATGACCCCTGAAATTGAGTTCTGATCCGAATTAAAAACTATGAAAAGAGTTTTGCAAAAGAATATTGACATTTAATCTATTTTCAAAATTATTTGTAACGCAAACTCTTATAAATTTTTAAAGTAATTAATTTTCTATAAAAGAGTAAAACAAAACTCATTTATAGCACAGATTCTCAAGTGATTTGATGAGAAGTGAACAGAAAATTCTAATTAGATGTCAATGCGCTCTAAATTTTTAATACAAATATTATGTAACTAAATAAATAAGCTTTTGGTTAAATTGATTCCTAAAATAGAATATTTTGTCATATTTGCTATCAAATTCTTTTAATTAAATTTAGCAAATGTTTGCTAAAAGTTTTTATTTAATACAATATCAATGTTTCGAATATAGGCATCAATTTGTCATTATTAGTGAATCAATGAAGTGTTTTAACTCTTAAGATCACATCATCTGTTAAATTGCAATTTAGTACTAATGGATTGGTTTGACACTAGAATCCAGTCATTCTATTAGACGTCAATCCTATTGACTCTTTTATAGTGAAATAGGAAAAGGATATACGGTTTCTGATTTGTCTCAATACTAGACTCGAGTTTGTTTTTAGATCTAAAAATAAACCAGTTAAGTAAGAAAACTTTAATTTTAATTTATTTACTCTTTTGTAATTAGAGTAAATACATTTCTTAGGTTTCGCATCAAATAAAAAATTTCTTAAAATATTTTTGTTGAATAGTTTGACAATAAGCCGAGAAAATAGTTTAATCATAAAATACAATTTAAACTACGTATATATATTGATACGTATGTCATGAATAGGGCCCTGAAAAAGGATATTTTTTTTATAGAAATAGTAGTAGTAATACTTTACCAGACACAGATGCTAATTTTTGTTATTATAATTAATTGATATAAATGCTAATGTCAAAAATAATTGAAAATAGTAAAATCAAAAATATTAAAATAAATATTATCTTCGAAATTACTGTCTTTGTATATAAATAAAATATATTTGAATTAATTATATTTAAAATAAATGCTGAAAATATTTAAAATAAACAATTAGGAATAGTTCAATTAAATTGTTAATAAAATTGTATTTTTAGAGTATAAATCAAAAGTTTAAAAAAATTAGAAGAATTTAATGAAAATAAAACCAAAAACAAATGATTTTGTTATTTTGATACAAAATGTACATTGGGGAAAAATAAATAAACAAGGTATTTTATTATTTGTATATACAGTACAATAATTTTAAATATTAAACATAAAAATTATATATTCATTCAATAAAATCATTATATTTCAAGATTTAAAATGAATTGAATTAATTATTGAAGTTTGGGTTTACCTAGTTTTATATGTACATGTACATAAAGGTTTTAGACCAAATTTAAGAAAATGGCATATATGTACATGTAATAAAATGTGAGGTAATACGGTAATTAAAATTAATAGTTTTAATTTTTATTTCTAATCAAAGATTTTAAACTTTTTTAATGCAATAAAAATTACACCCCTCTCATACACCTCCCTATCATATTGTTTTTAAATATTTAAATATATTTTTGTATTTTAGATACTTTTAATTTAATGTCTGGTTTGGGTGCATTTCTGTTAATACGTAATTTGTGAGTAATTTTTTGTTTATTCAAAGTTGCGGTAATTAAAGTACAGTATATGAAGTAATTACAGTATTAAATTATTTTTTAAAATTTAATATTAAGTTGTAAACAATTTATTGTAAAATATTATATTAGTAAGTTATATTAATAATGATACCTCCCAACTGGCCTAAATTCTTTTCGCCATAATGCAAGTTGCCAAATTCTTTTGGCCAAAACAATTTATAGCAGCGTAATTTATACACAAAATAACAAAATAAAATTATTTAAAAACTAAAAATAAAAATTATTTTTTTAATTAGAATATTAATACAGTATATACTCGATTTTAGCAAGTCGGATTATATCAAATCTCAATTATAGCAAGGAAATGTTGATACACTAACAGAAAAATAGTAATGATAAAATGCACTAGATTTTTACACAATTTAAATTTATCAACAAATTTTTAACGCACCCAAAGATTGCTAAAATTGAGTTTATATTATTTAATACAGTATTACAGTATTTGAAAATATAACTTAATACAATTAAAATTTTATCACAAGTTTTTAAAAATAATTTCTTTGATTGCATTTATATCAAAAGAATTTGAGAGTAAAGTATAAAATATGTTTGAATTAACTCAGAAATACTTTTGGCGAAATGCATGTAAATTTTGCACCAAATGCATATTGGTGAGATGGATTTAGGCCTGTTTTAGTTATTAAAAATAGTACTAAATAAGATCAAGTTATTTAAGAAGGTTTAGGAGTAAATAGCATGTTTTTGCAAAACCGCCTTAGATTATAGATAGAGTAAAAATAAACAATATTTGTTTCCAATTTTGAATCTTAACTGGATTTAAAAAGAATTTAATCTTAATTTTAAAAAAATTATAATTAAAAATATGCCTTGTGACTTTTAGTTTTTGAAGAGTGCCAAATTTTTAAAATCAATATTTTGGCAATATTCTCCACCTGACCTGTTTAATACATAATAGACTATTGCTATGTTTGTGATAGAAATAAGAAACTCTTATAATAACTTATTATTAATAAGTAAAAGTTATAATTTGTTTTAATTTTTCAAAATATTATATAAACGTTAAAACTTTTTAAACATTTATAATACTTACTTTTTTAACTTTTAAATTTGTTATACAATTAAAATTTTAAAATTATTAAAATGTCAATTTATTAATAAAATAAATAAAAATTAGTTTTAATTGTTTTAATTTGCAAAACTAAGAAAAACTTATATTTTTATTATGATATTTCTAAAATAATTTTTAAAATTAAATTATTTAATAAAAACTTTTAAATTTACTTTAATGTTTTATGATTTATTTAAGTCAATAAAATGACTTAAAAATATTTTTACCAAATTGTATCAAGTGATTTTAAGTTACATGAAAAACTTTCCTTACTCAACCTTATTTAATGTAAAAAATAAGAGTTTTTGTACTTACTTTCATGAATTCAAAGCCCACTCACTTCAATAATTCCGTTTTAATTGACATAATATTTTTTAATAATTTAAGAAAATTTTTCTCTGTTTTAAAAATATATTTAAACTGAAAATATTTTCAAAAATAATATTTAGTAATGTATTAAATATCTATTAGTTTGCAAAACAGATTTTTTTTAGAAAACATTTATTTTAGAGAAATTAATTAGGTTTCTAAAAAATTCCTATAATTAAGGGAAAATATATAAAATTTATTTTTGTAATCATTTGGATGTTAAAATAATTTTAAATAATATTATATATTATAAATGTAAGAAATAATTAAATCGTTGAATTTTTAAAAATTAATCAAGGAAATAATAAAACCAGGGAATTTTTTATTGAATAGATTTTAATTAAATATACAAAATTTACAAACAACGTAGAAATGTGAAATAAAACAAAATTTTAATGTCTTTTATTAAAATGCGTTTAAGTTTTATATCATTAGAAAAATATTTTCAAAACATCTATTCCGGCAATAATTTCCTCAAAACTTTAATTATCTATATTTTGCAAATATTTGAACCTTTTGAGGAAAATCATGTCAAAAACCTTTCAAACTATGAGTCACAACAATAATTTGAATATTGAAATGTAAAAGTAATTTTAATTTTATAGTTAACATTTTCCTATTAAGATAATGTTTATTTCCATCTATAATTTTAATCATTTATACATCCTAAAATTAATTAACTTTATTTTAAACATGTGTGTATTACACATTTGATGCTTAAAGTTTTTAGCTATTTATAAATAATTTTAGCAAATAAATTGAGTAAAATGTTGTAAATTTTATCAATAAACATTGTGACATTATTTAATATAAAACTAGAACAAGTTGAAAATATTTATTTAATAAAAATCTCGCACATGTTGTGAATAAAATGTAAGCAATAAAACAATTCATCACTAAAAATCATGTCAGCATTTAAAAAAATTAATTTAATTTATTCGTGGCTTCAATGTAAACAGAACTTCAAAATAAATATACAAAACATTAATAACTAAATTTTTATTTAATGACATTTTTAATAATAATATTTTGCCAACTCTTGCTTTCACCATGCCCTTTTATTTTTTTATTTATTAAAATATCTAAACTAAGATATGTATGCATTTGTTATTTTAAAATCTCTTTTAAAAATATTTTTATTATTTATCTTTAATTTATTCATTATATTTTTGAATATTTTAAAAAGTATTTTAAAAATCTATTAATTTGTTGGAAAATTTGTTTCAAAGATTATTTGCTTTATTATTTTTTTTTAAAAGTAAATAGAAACATAACTCAGTAATTTTTTTTTGTAAATTAGGTTAAATCTTACTTAAAATAATTAAATTAAATTAGATTTAGCCTAAATTTATTTAATAAATATTATTAAAAACATTTAAAATAACTAGAAATGTGTATTTACTTTGTATTGCAATAATTGTAATTATTCTTATTTTAAATATGAATTAAATATAAAAATCCAACTTAAGTCTCATTAATAATTTTTAAAAATATCGTATTCCGCACATTTAAGTACAAGTACTTATAGAACGAGTTTGGGTTTCATTTACTTAAACATGTACTTAAAAATAAAAATAAAAACTAATTTCAATACTTAAGCTCTCAGCAAATATTTTTGTTAATAATAAGCTGAATTTAAAAATTTAAAAATTAAAAACATCTAAATAAAAATAATAATAAATCATGTGATTAGAGTAACGTATTTTTATTTAAAATTTTCTAATTATAAATTATTGTTTGAAAGATGTATAGAAAAGTTGATTAATATTAAATTTATTTTAATAATTATTCAAATAATAAATTATAAAATAATAATTTTGTTAAACTGTTGAGAAAATCTTTTTTATTTAAATAAAAATTAAAAGTTTTGAAAAAATTTAAAAGAAATTAGTGAAAATAAAAAATAAAACATCAAATCATTTTAATCTTCCGAGAATTAATGCTATTATATTAATTTAAAAAAATAAAAACTTTAATTTTAACTAATTTGTCAATTTATTCAATAAAATTAATTATAATTTAATTAATTTGTGTTAATTATTATAGTTTGAGTTTACAGTATAAGTACATGTACCTAAATGTAAGAGAATATGGTAAATAAAATATGCAAACTATAATTCAAAACAATGAATGAATTTTAATTTAAAAATAAAATTGAGATAAAATACATTTAATGATAAATGTTTGAACACATTGTAAAATATGATTTAATTGAAATTTATAAAAACAAAAACATGTTTTGATGAATCAATGCTGACTTATGCGGGACTTTTAATGACATCCATATATTTAACATGTTTGTTTTTTGGTTTCTTTTTGTCAACCGATTGAACATTCCTTCTGATGGCGTGCGCCTCAAGAAAGGCAAACAACATAATCAAGAGCTTAATTATGGCCGACATTATGGAAGTGGCGACGTTTGCGTCCAATATGAATGTCTCCCCTCTGTGCCAATAGCCGGTGATTAACCAGAATATTCTCAAAATAAATGACACAAATATGAAGAGTCCATAAATCAACAACAGATAGAAGTGTTCGCGAAGTGCGCCAACGAATCCAATAAATGCAATGAATAGTAGGAAAACTGAACAAACAGTCAATTGTGCCCCGCTCACTTCATTCCCCATTAGGATGTCTGGTTTGGCCAGTCCTGTTATGAAGCCCGCGATACCCACTGCCATACCCACGAAGTTCACAGACATCAGTGAATATTTTAAACATCCGAACGAATTACTTCTGTCCATATTGTGGCTCAGACTCAATGTTCACTAAATCACTACTTTTTGCTTTAATTCAATTCAATTATATAATTCCCACTAAATCTTGTGAAGCATTCGAAAAAGTATTAAACACTTTTCAAAAGTTTCCTTTCGATACAAATAACTCAATTTCTTGCTTTCAATCGTATTCACACATAAGTAAAATATAACATTAATGGAAAAATTTTATATTAAAAAATGTTTTGTTAAATCAAAACCACAAAACGCTTGAAAAAACTGAAAAAATATATAATATTTACTTCAAATAATAGCAACAAAACTACGATTCAAAATGAATTGAATTGAAATAAATTGAATGGTTTCTCGAATACCTGGTTTGTGAGTAATACAAGTTGTTCTTGGATTGAGACACCTGTGCATACCTATGGCATAACATAACTGTGATATTGGTATAGCAAACACAACTAATTGCGATCATTTGTGGCAATGATATAACTGCGCTGTTGGCTCCCCTCTCCTCCCCCCGGCCCCCAATTTAACCAGTTTGACGAGTGCCTCAGTTTCGCGTATAAACATCTAATGGCATTGAAATTTATTTCTGAAACAAAAAATTTATTCGGAAACACAGGTCTAACACATCATTCCCCGAAACAGTGTTATTAGGAATTATGAATTACGCCCTTCAGTGCTGTCAATGACTTATGTACTCAACGAACATGTTTTGGCCTACTTTGCGAAAATGCATAAAATTGAAATAACTTATTTAACACTACTTTTTAGCATTTATTTTAATACTTTTTTCAAAAATGTTAAAGAATCACAAAAGTTATAAATGCAATAATTGTGATAAATGTAGAATTATATGAACGAGTCATTCTTTAAATCAAACTTTATTAGACATTCTATTGTAAACTGCATTTAAATTATATTATTTTTAAATTTTTAGTTTAGTTATTCACTAATACATTGAATTGTGTGTAAATTTGAATTTATTTATAAATCTTATTTACAAGCATTTAAAAGTCAAAGCAATATATTGATAGAAACAGTTAAAATATTTGAACTCAAATCACAGAGAAAGCGAGAACTAGGTGCTATTTATAAATTCAAAATAAATCTTAAATTAAGTTTGACATCACATGCTAACTGGTAATTGGGTTAGATTCGAATAACCAGTTGTAATTTAGCATGCATGCATAATAAAGGTAAGCTATCGAGTCTCCAAACTCTCAAATATCGTTTAATAGTTTCGTCTCTATTTGATTAAAACCAGTCAAGAGTTTCGATCAAATCTTAGAATCTCATCAAATAATTTCTTCATTCAATACAATCTAATAATAATTTAATTTTTGTGTTGGCCAAGCGTTACCAACCTGTTTATATTAAATTCTAAACATTATGTCAAAATATAATTGATACAATCTAAATACAGTATAAGGAAAATTATTCAAATATTTTTTAGTTATCTCTTAAAATTATCTTTAGTTAAAAAATTATGTGTATGAAAATATTAGCTAATTGTTTTATTTTTTTTTGTGTAAAATTTAATTTAATTTGAATTATATGTTAACCAAATAAAATTCAAATTTGAACTTAACTAATTAAATTAGTTTAATCATGAGTAAAAATAAAACAAAGATTAAGATATTTTTAATTAATATCTATTTTATTGAGTAACGAGAGATTATATAAAAAGTTAAGCTTCGTTGAGCTAGTTCAAAATGTTTGCAAAATTTTAATTATCTATTTTAAAAATAATTACTCGTCTATAAAAACAAATTGTAAATTCAGAAATATTAAATAATTTTTAAGCAATTAACATTTTAAATTTTAATATTAAAATATAATTACATAATTATGTTTTCTCTTAAAATCAAACTACAGAATAGTATAAAATATTAAAAATAATTGTTGACATACTTTATAAGTAGACATCGGAAAAATAGTACCTAAAAACTTTTAATTATTGCGCGATGTCATTTATAAGAATTAAATATAACGCGAG
>JAQFXP010001349.1:0-19882 GCA_034693685.1 Belba bartosi
AAAATTTTCAACCAATCAGAGGCAAACACTCAAAAATAATTTAAAACGTATTTTTATTATTGTATTAGATATTACGTAATGATATATTAGTAGATAAGACAGTAAATAAACTCAAATAGTTTGCATAAAATATTTTATTGAATATTCAAAAATCAAATATAGTTCGAAATATAAATTAAACGGCATTAGATTCGTAATAAATTGAATACAATTTTTTGTTTTGTTCCGGAATTGGCTGGTCATATCCTGGAGCTTCATGTCCTTGGCGCTTAGCCAAGCGAATGTCGGAGAGAACTCGACTTTGGGCTCCATTGCCAACAGTTATTACTTTTAATGTTTTGGTTTCCTCATTAATGATGTCACACTTTTCTATTGGCTTTGACGCAATCTTGTCGTTTATGTTTGCCGAAGAGAAAACTGTGGATAATAATGCAGGCTTCGATGTCGGCCTTCCTCTTGATTCTGTTTTGCGCACAAATTGGGACTTTAACATTGCGTCAATTTTTGCGCGAAGAACTAAAAATTAAAATAAATTAATTTTAAAATGATTAATAATATTACATACGTTTTTGTTTCTTTTGCTTTGGTTTAATCACTTTTCCTTTTTTTGCTTTGGAAAGTGCATCCTTTAAACGCTTCGCTTTGTCAGCCAAAGATTCACCTAATGAATTATTCATCTGTAAAAAAAATAAATTAATAATAAATAAAACATATTAAGAAACTTACAGTAATTATTATGTTGTTATGTCGACACAAGTAATGTATAAATACTAATGGATGTCTTTTGTTATTGTTTTTACTTCTATACAAAAAAGTAATAAATATCACATGCGCAGTAGGTAGCAACACATGCGCAGTTAATTCAAAAAGTTTTAATGCATGTATTACACATGCGCAGTATATTACTTACTAAAACCGGTTTCCTATCATTAAAAACGCAGATTTTTTACTGCGTTTTAAAAATATAAGTGCTAGTGACGTACGCAATAAAGTTAAAGCGGCTGCGCAAAAATTAAACTGGTTTTTAATGTCAAGGGTATAAAAGAGCAAATTATTATTAATTTACTCATTATTGGGATGTTAGTCAATAGGACAAGTCTGTGCCAAAATATTCACTACTACAATATATTTAATCTTTATTGGTAAGTAATTATATTTATAATATATTTAAAAACAGTTAGTGCTAATTATTAAAATAATTAAAATTATTAATAAATACAATTTGCGTCATAAATAAGCACTAAATAATCAGCCAATCAGAATAAAGCAGTCAGTATTTAGCGACTATATAAAGTAAAACATTCTTATTATTTATTAGTTATTCTCAATTTGTAAAAAGGTTGAGTCTGTGACAAAAATCCCGATTTTATTAATTTATTTTTATAATATTTAGTGAAAATAAATTATTTTATTTTAGAAAAATGAGCAAAAGGCCGTTGTCTCCAGATAAAGATGACCCAAAACGTTCAAAAGTCGCTGAACCAGATGTCTGCCCAGAAAACGAATACAATTATTTTGATGAAGTTCTAAACAATCACGAGTTTGAAGGTTAGAAATATAATTATAAATTATTTATTTAAAATAATAAATATTGTAATAATTTTATAGATAAATTTTATGAACAAAACAATTTGTGCGTTTTCCATCAACCGGGGCAACCAGATCCAACTGAACAAATTGGATATGGGGTTGAAGAGCCAATCTTTGAGTCAAAACCGGAGTTTGTTTACACATTAACAATGAAACACCCCGATCAGCGTTCAGACAAATTTTGTCGACACCAGTTCAAAAGAACATATAAAGTTCGTCATAATATGGGTGACCTTTACCAAAGAAGCAAATCAACAGTTTCTATGAAGAGCAAATCAACAGTTTCTATGAAAAAGTTGTATGGGATGTTCTTGAAAACTATGCCCCCGATGATTATTATGCCATTGGTGTAAATATAACTCTTGACAAAACAAAAGTTGAAATATGGATTAGTAAGTTAATCAATATATTTAAATAATATATTAATTATTTGTTTATAATTAGGCCCAAAACCAATTGATAATTTCAATCGAAACGAGTTTATGGCTCGTCTTTGCCAACGCGGACAATCAAATATTGACGTGTTTCTTAAAGGAGAACTTGATTTAATGGTTTACATAGTAAACCCATCCAAAGGTAAAGGCCATGCGCGAGGAAAATCATTTAAAGCGCCTTGTGACTCATATCAAACAGCAAAAGATAAAAAGGGTGTTATTACCATCAAAAACTTTGGTAAATATAAATAATAGTTAATCTATAAATATTAAAAAAATAAATAAATAAAAATTTTTATAAGCAATTTTTTATTCTAATAGATAACACATGTGGATATCGTGCAATATACGTTGGATTTGAATATCACCGAATGAAAGATATTTGTGAAAGACAAAATATTTCTTTCTCTGACCGTATTATTCAAAACGAATGGCGAAAAATTATTGCAAACAATAGCCAAAGCCCAATACATCAAACAAATGGGACTAATACGCTGTTTGAAGGCACAGGAATTGACATTAATATTCCGTTGTCTGCCATTAACTATAACAAAGTTTAAGAATTTTTAATTTCAATTGGATTTCAATTAATAATTATTGATTCAACATCAGTCCACAACCGCTTGTTTGTCGGTGAACCAATTCAGGAAAATCAAATTTATTTGGAATATTCTCCTGCGTTTGGAGGTCATTATAATTGCATCAAAGAAATGCATCAATATTTGGAAACAACCAAATATTGCAAACTATGCAATACTGGCCATAATATGCCAAGTCATAGATGCAAAAACGCCTGTCGCTCGTGTGGTTCAATTCCAAAATGCGAACGAATAAAGTTAATTGATTGCCCGGCATGTAATCGATCATTTCAAAACGAAGAATGCTATGACAAGCACATTGAAAAATTTTTGTGCACAATTGTCGAGCGCTGTGACAAATGCGAAGTCGAATATTGCAAAAACAATAAACGCAAACACAAATGTTTCGAATATTTTTGTATTAACTGCAGTAAATATTATACTCAATCGCCACATTACTGTGTTATGAAGCCATCAAATTTAAAGCGACTTCAATCAGAAGACTCAAAAAACAACATAATTGTTACTTTTGATATTGAGTCGTCATTGATTAAGAACAATGAAAACCGAGTTTCATACCATCATCCAAACCTACTTATTGCAGGTATAATTAATTTTTTATTATTTGTGCATAAATATATAGCAAAAAATTTATTAATTTTTATTAAATTTTATAGAAATTGTTTGCGACAAGTGTTGGAGCTATGAAACAAATAAAAAGAACTGTAGTTTTTGCGATCAGTGTGGCGTTGGTTATATAGAATACTTTTCATACGATTGTGTCCGAAATTTTACTGATTTTTTGTTTAATGAAAACACTGGCTTGGCCAAAAGAGCACAAAAATTGAAGTGTTTTATTTATGTTTACGCGCATAATGGTCAAGGCTATGACGGCCATTTTATACTTAAAGATATTTTTGACCGAATGTTTGACGACACGAGAATTATTATGCGCGGTCTTAAAATTCTTAAGATAGATGTCGGAAACGTCAAATTTATTGACTCATTGTGCTTCTTTCAACAGCCGTTGTCTGCTTTGCCTAAATCTTTTGGATTTGAACATATTGTTCAAAAGGGTTTTTTCCCACACTTATTTAATTTGCAACAAAATTGGAATTATGACTCGAATCAAATTTCATCAATTGAATATTTTGGAACTGATTTTATGATGCCAAAAACAAAGGCCGAATGCATTTGTTGGCACAATTCGTTTACTGGCAATTACAATTTTAAACGAGAAATTGTCAAATATTGTCAAAATGACGTAAAAATTTTGACAACAGCCATAATGGAATTCCGACGATTATTTACTAATATTACTGAATTAGATCCAACAACTCGAAATTTTACATTAGCATTAATTGGAATGGAGGTATTTCGTGCCAAACATCTATCCAATGACCAAATAGGCATAACACCATTAAACAGTTACATTAATGGCCGAAATCAGTCAAAATTGGCAGAATTATGGTTTGATTGGCAGCAAAAAATAATTGGAAAACAAATATTTAGAGAATATCGGATTGGCCCGTTTTATGCTGACGGCTATATTGAGTCCGACAGACATTTGTTTGAGTTTTTTGGTTGTTATTGCCACGGATGCCTTGCATGTGATGTCAACAAAGACAAAAACAAATCAGAAAAAAGAAAAGATTTAAACAATAGCTCAATCATTAACAGAGCAGCTGCTACCTATGCAAAGGTAAAAATAAAATTTTATTATTTATTTATTTACATATTAATAATTTATTTGATTTAGACCGAATATTATCAACGTCTCAATTTTAAAGTCACAATTATTTGGGAACACGAGTTTGAGAAACTTCGAATAGGTCAGAGTGATGAACCAAATCTACTGCAATTAAGACCATCACTCGAAAATTATTATACGGATCGTATTAACCACTATAATTTAATTGAACAATACAATCACATTAATATTCGAGAATCGTTTTTTGGCGGTCGAACTAATAATCTGGTATTTAATTACAAATGCAAAGACAATGAATCCATTCTTTATTACGACTTTACAAGTTTATACCCATACGTACTTGTCAGCAATGACTATCCTATTGGTCACCCCATTTTGATAAATGAATTTGATAATAACGACATTAGTAAATACTTTGGATTTATTCATTGTATTGTTAATCCACCAAAACGCTTAGCTCTACCTGTATTGCCTGTCCGCAATCAGGATAAACTAATGTTCCCACTATGTGGCAAATGCGTTTGCACACGAGACTCGATTTGTAATCACTCTAAGAAAGAGCGACAATTAATTGAGACTTGGGTTTCGGCTGAGCTTCAAAAAGCAATTAGCAAAGGATATACAATTGAAACAATAATCGAAGTTCTTCACTATGAGCAAAAATCTGATACACTCTATAAGGAGTATATTCAGACTTGGTTCAAAATTAAGACCGAAGCGTCTGGCTGGCCAAATAATTGTAATATTGAGATAAAAAAACAAGCATTTATTCGAGAATTTTACGCCAAAAAAGGTAAAGTTTTAATAAATAAATTTATATTTTTAAAAAATAAATTAATGTTTTAAAAAATAAATTATTTTTATATTATTTTTAGGCATTGAACTCGAATACAATAACATATCGTGTAATCCAGGGCGGCGATCAATAGCAAAACTTATGCTAAACACATTATGGGGAAAATTTGCTCAAAGACCAAATCAATGTCAAACAACTATATGCACTGAATTCGATCAATATCGAAAACTTATTTTTGATTCCAAAATTGAAATCACAGGTAATTTAATTTTTACATTATTTTAAAGATTTTAATAACTATATAAATTTTAGGTGAAATACTTGTTGATTCAGACACACTCCTCGTTAACCATAAATATGCTGAAGACAAATACGATAAGCCGGGAAATACGAGTGTTGCAATTGCATCAATGGTTACGGTTTATGCGAGACTTAAACTTTACTCCGAAATGGAAAAAATTGAAAAATCTTCATCTGGAAGAGTACTGTATTTTGATACAGACTCGATTATTTTTATATGTGATTTAACCAAAAGATGGTATATTCCGCCATTGGGAAATTTTCTAGGCGAGATGACAGATGAAATTGAACCTAATTTTGGGAATGGCTCATACATCTGCGAGTTTGCATCTGGAGGTCCTAAAAATTACGCTTACAAAGTAATGACACCAGATGGCAATACTTTTACTAAAATCAAAGCCAAAGGAATCACAATCAATTCTAAAGCTGAAGAAAAATTAACTTTTGATTTAGTTCGAGATTCTGCCATTTACAGCAAACTGGACAAAGTCGTATAACCAATATTGATCAACTAATATTTAAATCAGATAAATTGCATAATGTTTCTACCTCTGTTTTTCCTAAAATATATAGAGCTGTTTCTGAGAAGAGAAAAATTGTAACAAACTCTGTATATCAAACTTTACCTTTTGGCTATATTCAATAAAATTATTTTTGAAAAAATTTTATTAAAAATTTTATTATAATTAAAAAAATAATTTGAATAATAAAAAATTTTGCAAATATCGTTTAAATTAAAATAAAATAATAAAAAACTATATTTCTAATTTGATTAAAATAAAATTATTAGATTTGCAATTATAATTATATTTAATACTATTTATTTTTACAATTTGACAATATTCTGATTGCTATTAATATATTTTTAACTATTTGTATTGCCTCAATCCGTTTAATAATATCCTTACGTCAATATTCCTAATTTCTTTAATCTCTATGCCAATAATCCTATTATCACTAATCCGATTATCAATAACTTTTTTATCAATAATCCTCTTATCAATAATCCTCTTATCAATAGTGTATCCATAATCTCTTAAATAAACAATTTTTATTCTTTACTTTCAATCTATTATGCCTAAAACAAATTCCAAAATGAATTCATCAGTTCCATTTAAGCTTCCCGGCTCCGCATCACTACTTTTTCTTAAACTCACTTTCCTTTCACTCTATGAAAATGAATTTAAAGAATCCGAAATTTACAGCTATAATAAATCTGCTATTAAAATGTTTCGATCTTCTTTTCTAAATTCTCCGAACAAATCTAAATTTCTCAGCACAATGGCAATTGTTAATAGTTATCTTTCCGATTTTATAACTTTATTTGGATGTCAAAATTTTAAAAATCAAATTTCTATAATATTTTCTAATGCAACAGACCATACCTTTCCCAAAGCTCTAGCTGGAAATAAAGATGTTTTAGGGATAACATATTATATTGAAAATTTTAATCATTGTTTTATTTATCTAAATTATGATTTAATGTTCCATAAATTTCATGAATTGAGAGACACTGTCTTTCACGAACTAACACATTCATTTCTATTTATTAACCTAATTTCTCAGGGTGAGGGTAAATTTGACCACAACATAAATTTTTTAAGACAGATACACGTATTAGCAAATTTATTAAACCAAATTAATAAATCAATAATATTTAACTGTGTTGGCCCGATGGAAACACGCGGAATAAGTATTTTTAGTTTAAATGGCTCTGACACAGATATAAAATTATTATCCCGTTATTTAAGACAATTTCATAAATATTACAAGTCCAAATTTTTCACTTCTCAACAAATTCATTATCAACAAACTTTTAATCCCGAATTTTTAAAATCTGCTCCTATAATGCCATTACAAAATTTCACTCCAATTACTTTAACCCCAAAAATTAATTCAATTTCGTTACTAAATTTTATTCCTCCGCCCCCTTCAACCATTCTTGAATTAAATTTATCAGATTTCGATATTGATTATGCTCCGCCTAATAAAAAACAAAAGAAATAAAAAAAAATAAAGTCAAAAATTCCAAAAAAAAAAATAAAGTCAAAAATTCCAAAAAAAAAAAAAAGCAAAAAAAAAATTCTTCTTTCTTCTTATTGTACAAACCTTTTTGGAGTGGGTGCTTGAGAACGTCCCCGTTCGTCCACTCTGGTAACTCTTTTAAAATATAAAAGAAGCTAATTCTCAAGCAAAATTTATAAAAATGCAAGCAATTATAGAAAGAAAACATTTATGTACATGTTAGCAGGACCTACTAGTAGTAGTAAAACAGTTTTAATGAGAAATATAACAGAATGTTTTAACGAAACATTTTATTTTAAAAACAATAAACCAGCTGTTCTAAATGTATTGTGGGCATATGGGCAATGGCAAACACTATATGAAGAAACTTTAAATAACGTCAATATAAAATATATAGATGGCTTGCCTTCTTTTGATGATATTACACAAATTAAACCACATTTAATAATAATTGATGATTTAATGACAGAACTGGGTAATGACAAACAATTAGCAAATTTGTTTACCAAAGGAAGTCATCATTTAAATATTAGTGTTGTGTTTATTTCGCAAAATGTTTTTCATCAAGGAAATCAAATAAGAACCATTAGTTTGAATACTCTATATATGCTTTTGATAAAAAATCCTAGAGACAGAGCACAAATAATGTCATTAGCATCACAAATATATCCGCATAATCCCAAGTTTTTTATTGATGCATATAATGATGCCACACAATATCAATTTGGTTATATAAGAGTTGATTTAACTCAAGACACACCAGATTGTTATAGGATTCAAACTCGTATTTTGTCAATAGAATTGCCTGAAGATATAAAGCGTTCAATTTTTACAATAGCATATATACCTAAATAATATGCCAAAATGTCACACAATTTAAAAGAATGTTTTAAAGATTTAGTTTTTGTTTCACAAATAAAATGTCCTAAAACAAAAAAGGAAATGTTAAAATATCTATCAAAAAATCCAAAAATATTTTACGCATTAAAAGAAATAGCAGTAAATATTATAAAAGGCAATATCAAAATGAAGAATAACTTAAAACAAAAACTAAGAAAAAATAAAAGATTAATTTATAAAATTGCAAATAATAAAAATAAAAGTAAAAATTTAATTGTACAATCTGGTGGTTGGCTTTGGATATTACCAATTATCTCTACTATAATTGACACAATAAAATAATGTCTTTTCAAAAAGTAGAATTAATACCATTAGATGAAAAAGATATAAAATCTAACAAAACAGTGACTCAAAAAGAAGAAATAGAATCTGATAAAAAAGATTTACAAATTGATCAAAAAATTATATATAAAGAAATAGACAAACCGTCAGAAAATACATTTTTATTAAATAATCAAATAAATGAAAATTTAATAAAAATAATTGAAAATATAGTAAAAATAATGATTAATAAGTATGCAAACAAAAATTTGAATATTGTAAAACCCCAGTTAAACAATATAGCAAAAAATCAATTAAACAATATTGCAAAAAACCAGTTGAACAATACAGCAAAAAACAAGTTTAACAATATTTCGAATAAACAAACAAAAATTAATAAAAGGCAAAAATTAAATTCGAAAAAGACAAGAAAAAATAATTGGCATTTCATATAATGGAAAAAACTTTACAAGATATTTATTATAACACTAAAAACAATGGTTCATTTGGAGGAATTAGACCATTATTTGAAGAAGCGCGAAAACATATACCAAATTTAAATCTAAATGATGTAAAAAATTGGCTGTCTGGTGAATTAACATACACTTTACATAAGCCTTTGCGTAAAAAATTTAAAAGAAATTCAATAATAGTTACTGAAATTGATTAACAATGGGAAGCAGATTTAGTTGACATGAGAGAATTTAGTCAACAAAATAATAAAAATAATTACATTTTAACAGTTATTGACTGTTTTTCTAAATATGCTTTTGTTAAAGAAATTAAAAATAAAACAGGAAAAAATATTGTTGATGCATTTAAACAAATATTTAAAAAGCGTAAACCAATTTATTTAAGAACTGATAAAGGAAAAGAGTTTTTAAATTCAGAAGTCCAAAATTATTTAAAAAAAGAAAAAATTAAATTTTTTACAAGCAATGATCAAATAATTAAATGTGCTATTGTTGAAAGATTTAACAGGACTTTAAAAAATCGAATGTTTAAATATTTTACAGCTAAAGGTACAAGAAAATATATAAATGTGTTGCAAAATTTTGTATATGCTTATAATAATTCAAAACATCGAACAATTAAAATGAGACCAGTTGATGTTAAAGTTGCAAATCAAAGTCAAGTGTTTAAAAATATTTTTAAATTTAATGATTTGAATGAACTTTTAAAAAATAAAAATAACTCAAAATCAAATATTAAAATAGGTGACAAAGTTAGATTGGGATATAAATTAACACCTTTTGATAAAAGCTTTTATCCAAATTACACTGATCAAATATATACTGTAGAAAAAACTATAAAAAATGATAATCAAATTGTATTTAAAGTAAGTGATTATTTTGGTAATAATATAGAACAAAGATATTATCCGGAACAATTACAAAAAATAACTGAAAATTTACATAGAATAGAAAAAGTTCTGAAAAATCGTAAAAGAAACGGTATTAAAGAAGTATTTGTAAAGTGGTTAAATTATCCAGATAATTATAACAGTTGGATACCAGAAGTAGATTTACAGACACTATGAATACTAATTCCGATATTGTTTTATTTGCTGTACAAATAGCAATAATTTTTATTGTAGTTTGTGTAAGTTTATTTAATTTGTCGTTTGAATATGGGAATCAAAATTTATGGACAGTAGTTTTAACAAGCTCATTGGGATATGTAATGCTAAACCCAAAAATAAATATAAAAGAAATAATTCCAAATAATATAAAAGATAACGAGCTTAATGAAATAAAATAAAAATGAATAAAATATTTGAAATATTATTATTTGTATTTGTAATAACAATAATCATTATTATAACATTATATTTTGATAAAAAAAAATATTGCCAAAGAGCTAACTTGTTATAAATATAAACATTATACAGTGTGTGAATAATGAGTGAATATAATACTTTATCAAGTAATGTTAAAACAAACACTAATGAAAATAATACAATAGCTGAATTTAGGACACAATTAGGAAAACATGTTTCTTTTAACGAAAATTGGGTTGTAGGGGTGTCAGAAATAACTTATACAAAAAGTTGGTATAATGTATTAAATTCATACAAAATTGTTTTATTCGATGAAATGGGAAAGATCTACCAAGACAATAATCCATTAAATAATGAATTTGTTATTTCATCTGGTTTTTATGATACACCCCAAAAATTAATAAACGAAATTAATAGTATTTTATCAAAATTTACAACTATTTCGCCTCCAAAATTGCATTATAACGAAATAAATAATTATGTTACTGTAGAAGCAGGAAAAATTGATAATGCAATAAAATTATATCCAACTTTTGGCGATGAAATAGAAAATATACTTGGATTAAAAAATCGACACCAAAATAATAGCTTATATTATACAGAAAATAGCGGTATTGTTGAACATGTATTTAATAATATAAACATCTTTAAAGAAGAAAAGTTTACTGCATTTCACCCCGTTGAAATATCTGGAGGACTTCATTTATTATATTTGTATAGTGATATTGTATACCCATCTTTAATAGGTGATACTTGTGCTCCAATAATGAGAGTAGTAGAAATTCCACAAAAATATAAATTTGGAGAAAATGTCCACATAAATTATATTTTACCCCAATATAGACCATTAATTTTAAACGAATTTGAATTTATTGAAATATCTATAAAAGATGATAGTGGATTATTAATACCATTTAAATTTGGTAGATGTTCTTTAACGCTACATTTTAAAAAGATATAAAAGATAAAAGAAAATATATATGAAAATTATTATTTGAAACAAGTAGGTAGTGGTCTTGCAGCATTTTCTGGTTTAAAGTATCAAAAAGGAAACGGATTTTTTAAAAAAATATTAAAGTTTTTAAAACCAGCTCTTAATTATATTGGAAGACAAGGCTTAATGGCTACATCAAATATAACAAAAAATATTGCAAATGGTGAAAATTTTTCAAATGCTGCAAGTAATCAATTGCTTGACACTGGAAAAACAATAATTACTGATGGGTTAGAAAAATTAAACAGTTTGAAACCTAAACAAAAAAGTAGAGGTAGAAAATGAAAACGTAAATTAACTAAAGTTAATGTGAAAAAGATTAAAACATCCAGAAAACCAAAAAAAAGAAAAAAAGTATATAAGAGAAAGTCAAAAAATAAAAAGAGAAAAATTGTTAATCAATTCTTTTAAAAATGTCAACAATACATGAGTTATCGTCAATTGCAGCATTGCCAGAGTATGATTTGTTTGGAGTACCACCTACACAATTAATGGTTGAAAATGATATTCAAACAGAGCACAGACCAATTAGCACAATAACAAATTCCAGTGCTCCAATTCAATTTGAAATACATAGTGCAGTTGATGAATATATAAATTTATCAAAAAGTGAATTATACTTATGTATCAAAATAAGTTTAAGTAAAACAAATATGGCTAAAGATCCAAATATAACAGCTGATGATTGGAAAAAAATTGCGCCAATTAATTACTTGATGAACACAATGTTTAAACAAATAAAATTGTCAATTGGTGGCTCGACAGTTACATCATCTTCAAATAATTATGGTTATATTGCTTACATGGATGCTTTATTGAATGCATTACCAGAAGCTAAACAAACATATTTGCAATCTTCATTTTGGCACAAAGATGATTTTGAAAATATGGAAAACATAAATGAAAAGCAAAGTAAGCGAATTAAACCAAATGGAAATAATTTAGCCGAAGGGTGTGAAATAGAAATGTATGGAAATTTACATTTAGACATGAGTACTCAAATTAAGTCGTTAATTGGTGGTGTATCTCTTGGATTTTATTTTGTTCCAAATGATCCTAAATTTTATTTAATGTTTAATAATACATTAGTTCCAAAAGTAGACATTTTAAATGCAAGATTATATATTCATAGAGCAAAATTAACCCCTCAAGTAGTAATTGCACATAACCGAGCATTAGAACAGGGCAATAGTCGTTATTTTGTTAATCGAAAAGAAGTAAAATCTATTATTATTCAAAAAGGTACAATAGATTGCTATTTAAACAATGTTGAAAATGGCGTTTTGCCAAGAAAACTTTATCTAGGACTTGTTAGTAATGAAGCATTTAATGGTAGTGGGGAACTAAACCCATTTAATTTTAAAAATTACAGCTTAAGACATATTGCATGTTATTTAGACGGCTTTCAGTTTCCTCAACGACCTTATATGCCAAATTTCAATAAAAAAATGTTTATAAGAGAATATTTTAGTTTATTTGAAGCTTCAAATCAGTTACAAGAAACAAATATTAATATCACTAAAGATGAATTTTTAAATGGGTTTACATTATTTGGCTTTAATTTTTCACCTGATTTGTCTGACGGAATAAAAAGTGGTTATGTTTCACAATTAAAAAAAGGCAATTTAAGAATTGAATTGAGATTTAATCATGCTTTGAATGAAAATGTTAGTGCAATTATATTTTTTGAATACGATAATACAATTGAAATACCATCATCTCGTATTGCTATTAAAGATTTTAATTAAAATGAATAATTTACAAATTAATGAATATTTGCGAAATTACACAAAATATTTTGAAACTTTCCCTAAAGACTTACTGCCATATAAAATGCCCAAAGGTAATGGTGTTATTATTAATACTGATAATTCTGACAAAAGTGGAGAACACTGGATAGCAATTTATTTAACAAAAGATGGCGTAGCAGAGTATTTTGATTCATTTGGTTTACCTCCTTTACACAAAGATATATTAAATTTTTTAGATAGAATAATTCCGGAAGGATGGTTTTATAACACAATTATGTTTCAAGGTCTTTACACAAGTACATGTGGAATGTATTGTATATTTTATTTAGCAAACAGACTCAATGGAGGAGATTTTGATAAATTTAGGTCAATATTTAATCATAGACCAAAAATTAATGATAAACTAGCAAATATATTATATAAGAAGGAATTAAACAAATATGAATAAAGATGTTTAAGCTTATAATTATTTTATTATTAACTATTTCTTACACGAAGAGTACGTGTAAATTGAAAAATGTTTATTCGGATATTGAAGTACTGTCATCAATATACGGAAAATAGAGTGAAATTTTTGCTACTAAATTTAACGCAATTTTAGGCGAGATATCAGTGTATGCCCTTTTATTATATTGTTCAGCTCTCAATTATGAAAAAGAAATAGAAGATTTGTTTATAGAAGAGGGATTCGTATTAAATTCTATAAGAGATTTGGAAAAGGCTATTGATTATTCAAAAAATCATAGTGAAATTACAAATAACAAAATTAAAAAAGATGTCCGATGCCAATAAAATATGTGCAATAATGGATGTTCAAGGCTTTGTAATGGATAATAAATTTTATCCACGAGAGATAGCTGTACAATCTCATACTTTTAAACAAAATTCATTATGTGAGACCAATATTAAAAGAGCATTTATAAATAAAAGAGATCGAATTACAAATTTTTATTTATCAAACAATTTATTTGGAATATCAATGGGAACAACCAACGCCGAAATAAGACATAATATGAATGAAAATCCACGAACAATTATTTACAATTTGTACAATTTGGTTAAAACAAAAAATAGAATATATCTTGGCATAAAAAATGATCAACTAGCACAACTCTTACAAGAAGAAGGAATTCCCTATATTGATTTTAAAGATTATCATTGTCCAGGATTCAACATTCTTAAAGAAATCTACAAAGCAAAAATATGTCATTTTCACAACAGAGCTGTACCGGATAGAAAAGAATTACGCTGTGCTGAACAAAAATGCGAAATAATATGAAAATGGTTTATTGAATATTTAAAATTAAATAATTAAACACATAATTTTAAAATAAAATATTTTTATTCAAGTTTTTGAAATATTGTTTAAAATACAAATATTTTTATAAATATGTAATCAATAATTAAAATAAATTTTTTTTTAAACACTTTGATTAATATTCTTTATGTAATAGTATTGTTATATAATACTTTTGTTTTTAGATAAACATTAAAATTAATTTCGCTTGTTTTAAAGCATCTTTTTGAGTTGAATGAACTAATACTATATTTGTTTTGTGGATATAATTTTGCCCGTTTTACCAATGTATTTATAATCCCGTTTGATATGTAGCGTTCTTCTGTTCGTATGTGCTGAATAGTTTGATTATTAATTATTAACATCCACAGCACTGAATTTGCTATATCATTATCTGTATCGTATACTTTGATAAAATTATAAACTAAATATTTCGTTGTTTTGTGAATTTTGATATCAATACTATTATTGTCAATTGTAGTTAAACAAACATTTGTTTCAAAATTGTATAAATAGAATGAACGAAATAAATATTCAGTATACATTTCGTCATGAAATTCGTTTTTGTTAAACTTGACATAATAGTCATTTAGTGAATTTGATTGTAGCAATAAAAAATTTGTATCTTTATGTCGTTTGTACTCTGTTGTAATTATAAGCGTTTTTGGTAAAATTATTTTATCAAAATTTGAGCACATATATGTGAATGAAGTATTTGGTAAAAATTTAAACTGCAAATACTTTAAACTTTTGATGCATTTAAGTATTACTTTAAAATTTTTGTCATTAACTGTTGCACAATGAAATGTAATTTTTTTCAATTTTGGTAATTTTGACAATACATTATTCAGTTTATTACTATTAAATTCAAACGTTGGAGAAAACGATATTTCTAATTCAATTATTTTACAACCAAATGTGTTATAAAAATTATTCATTTTTTCTGTTTCTTCTGTTAAGCTGGTATAAAACATCGCTCCATTAATTTTTATTTTTTTAATTGGATTTACATACTGGCTTTTCCAATAAATATAATTGAACACAAAGTCATTTAAAACAAGAGTATTAACATTTAAATTAAATAACAATGTTTGATGAGCAAAAATACTAATATATGAAGGAATAAATAAAATTTTAACATTTTTGTAGAGTGTAGATATTTTATAAAGTTTGTTTAAATAATTTTTATATGATAAACCTTTTAATGAATCTCTTTCACCAATAAATAAATTTAAATCCAATAGTGAATTTTTTGCAAATATACAAACATTCCATTGATAAGAAACGCATCTTAATTTAATTTGAATTTCATTTGAAAAATAACTAAATATTTCACTACACAGATCATCGCCAAAACGATCAAAAGAATCTCTGCTATATTTAGAACAACTCATTTTTGACACAGCCTTCTTCTTCAATGAATCAAATTAAACTGAATATTAATGCAAAATCTACTCCTTTTATACTAAAAATAAACCACGCCTACAACGGATTACTAATGCAACAAAACCGGTTTTATTAAAATGACGTAAGCGCGCATGAGCACATTTTTTCATTGGTTTTTTGTATTTAATAATTTTACAAATTTTAAAATGTTTAAAAATTTTATTGATATTTATTAAAGTGATACAATTATTTATAATAAAATTCCAAATTTATACCAATTAATATAGATTAGTACAAATATTAATAAATAATTAGAAGTTTATTATAATAATTAATTTAAATTTGCTCAACATAAATCAAATTTTTGTTTTTTCTAATTTTACATTTCATATTGTCTGGTAAATCATACTCTTTGTCTTTAATTGTTTTATAAGATTCAATATATTTGTTCAAAAATAATTGAATATTAAATTTAATTTCTTTTCGAGATTTTGCTATTTCTGCGATATTTTCGACAAAGTTTTCATTAATTAATCTGTTAGTAATCCAAATGAGCTTAATATCTCGCTGAATGCGCTTTAGAAATTTTAATATTCCTGTTTCAGTTACTTTTTTAAAGTTTTCGAGTTTTAGATATTTCAAATTATTTAGTCGAATTAATTTTTGGATTGAGTTATCCAAAACATCTTCAGAGCCACAAATTTGAAGAGATTTCAGCTCTTTGCAGTATCTGGCAATGACTTCAATTGTTTGCCAAGTAATGGACATTAATGTATCGGTTTTACTACCAACTCCAAATGACAAATATTTCAATGCATGTTGTCGACGTAAAACAGGAATAACATTTTCATTATTGAGAATAATTGGAGAAACTGTAGAATATTGATGAAGAGTTAAACGATCCAATAAGGGCAAATAATTTAAATGTTTTAAATTACCGCCAGTTTTAGATTTAAAATAATAGACAAAATCTTTGAATTGCATATTATTTAATGGAAGCAAATCAATATTTTGATGATTATAAACAGACATTTCAACTGTTTTAATATTTTTAGCATCGCCTTCAGCTAATGCTCGAATAAAATTTGAGGGATTGTTAACATTAGTTAAATCTAGTGATATTGATTTCATATTAGACGGAAGTTCTGCCAAACAATTTCCATTCATGTTTTTATTTAGTCCGTGTAATATCAATGTCTTTAGATTCTGATTGTTTGAGATAATTCTTTTCATTGATAGTTCGTCAACGCCACTAAAACTAATGTCAATATATTCAAATTCTCTATAGTCGCCAAAGCACTCAAATCCTAGCCATGACAAACCGTCAAGTTTGTTAAGTTCAATCTTTTTCAAATTTGGTAATCTAAGTGCAATTGAGAAAAACAGTGGATTTGGCACAACATAATTATTTATTTCAAGTTTCATAGCATTTGGCGATTTGGCAGCCATCCAGTCAAACCGTCTAATACTAAATCGTGGCTTTTCCCCCTCATAACTGATTATTCTAAATCCGAGCTTTTTAGAAATTCGCAGATATGCATCAACATTTTCGAGCCAAAATTTATTTACTTTACGTAATTTAATTAAAGCTGATGGCCCTTCGCTTTTTGAGTAATAGCGTAGAATCAGTTGAAGCATTTCTGGAGGCAGATCTTCAATAGTGACTAAACTCATTTTAAATAACTGAATTTTTGTCACAGACTCTACACTCTAACACTCTGAAAATGAGTAAAAATTAATGAAAAATTTTAGCTTTATATACTTCTAAATATACTTACAACTTCACTATGATTGGTTGATTATTTATTAATGACTGGAAAAACCGGTTTTTAATTAACAAAAACCAGTTTGAAAATAATACTGGACACGTGAAATTTTGACACAGACTTGTCCTTTCAATACTCTAAAAGTAACTAATAATTTAAGAAAAATCTTCTCTTTATATACCTCTAAATATACTTACAGCTTTACTCTGATTGGTTAATAATTTATTGATTATTGATGACTGGAAAAACCGGTTTTTAATATAAAAAACCAGTTTGAAAATAATGCTAGACACGTGAAATTTTGACACAGACTTGTCCTTTCAATACTCTGAGAGTAACTAATAATTTAAGAAAAATTTTCTCATTATATACTTCTAAAGCAACTTATTGCTTAAATCTGATTGGCTGATTATCTGATAATATGCGCTAAAGGAATAACCGGTTTTTATCAACTTTGTTTATTTAGTATATTTGTTCAATATTTATAATGTAAATAAAAACACTGTTAAGTTCAAATAAAAATTTTTATTAAATAATTCATTTTAAATATTCTACAATAATATTATTTTGTAAATATTCTAATTTTTTAATCTCATTAGCATTAAATTTAAATGATGTTTCGCCTCCATTAAATTTAATAACTTTTAGCTCATAGAGAAATTTGTGCTCTTTATCTGGTCCAAATGAAAGTTTGCGATTAAGGCCATTAATACCATATGTCGTTCCTTTTTTCATATATGGCAAAATTTCTTTTAATTCTTCGGGTTTGATGCAAATTCCTTTAAGCGGCAACATTTTGTCCTCATGTTGGAAAAATGAACGAATATCAATCCAAAAATTTTTTTTATCTGATTCGACCAGAGATGAAAATGTTACAATTTTCTTATAACCACTTTTTGCATGGAGTGTATATTGAAATAATTCTTTAAAAGACATTTTTGTTCGTAGAATAGCGTTTAAATGCAAGAGAGTTGTTTGCACTATACAATAAAATTATATTTTGAGCTGTCTTATATATGTTTTAAACTATTTCCTCTTTTATAATAAAATTTATTAAAATTTTATATATAAGAGGCTTAATCAAGTTAATCTCCAGTAATAACTAAAATGGATAAAGAAATAATTTTAGCTAAAAATAAGCATTTTTTAAGAATAATGTCATTGTTTTATATAAATAATGACAAATATTTGCAAATAAAAGATTATGAAAATAATAAATTTGTCAAAACCGGATTTTGTTTAAAACTTAACGAATATTTATGGCTAATCTTTCAAATTAAAAGAAAAAATTCTGCATTTTATAAAACTAAAACAAGTGAAATATATTATGAAATTATTAATAGATTTTTAATTATTTACCAAAAATCGCCTTCAAAATCAACAATGACTTTGTTTACTCACGAAGAAGTTTTATCATTAATAAATAGTAAACATTTAGTACTTAACCAAAACCGGTTTTCAAAACAGGTGGAGCCACAATCAGAACAAATGGATTACCAGGAGGCGGAGCCAGAAGGAGCAATGGAATTAGATTATGAACCACATACAATACCTCTAAACTAATCAGTTGCCTCTTAATCCTTAAACGAGAAGGCTGTGTCAAAAATGGAAGAAGTAATTATAACTAATATTACAATGACTGCTGATTTAAGCAATGACAATATTAATTTGAAATATCTGTCTAGTAAACTCAGTAATGTTATTTATGATAATAAATATTTTGTTCGGATAAGCATTAATTTGCGTGCTCCTAGAGCTTTCTGCTTTATTTACCAAAGTGGAAAAATGATATTAATGAAAATCAAGAATGTGGAAGATGGCAAGAAGGCCTTTCAAATCGTAGCGGATAAATTGACAAATGTAGGTTATTATGTCAATTTGCGCAATATCAAAGTCCGAAATATCTATTCATATTGCAATTATGGAAAACCATTAAAATTAGATGTTTTGTGTAAACATTTTGGCCACAATGCTATTTATACACCTGAAACGTTTCCAGGACTTCGCTTAACTTGGAATTCCAGAGCAATTACCATATATCATACTGGCAAAATAATTATTACAGGCGCAACAACTTTGGAGGCTCTTCAAGAAGCATATGATGATTTCTGCGGCGAATTATTAATTATTGAATTTAATAACTTATCTATTTGAACAAATGTATTTGAATATTCAATAAAATATTTTATGCAAACTATTTGAGTTTATTTACTGTCTTATCTACCAATATATCATGACGTAATATCTAATACAATAATAAAAATACGTTTTAAATTATTTTTGAGTGTTTGCCTCTGATTGGTTGAAAATTTT
>JAQFXP010001350.1:0-19879 GCA_034693685.1 Belba bartosi
TTTTTTTAAATCAAATGACAATATTTTGCCAAACATTTAGTGTTGTTTTGATCTCTTCTTTCAATCGGTGTTCAGTCGAATCAATCGATTGGTTTTGTAATCGTCTTTAGAGTCGGCTTTCAGTCGAAGCTAATGTCGATCTTGAAATCGGATCTAATTCCGAAGTCAAACAAATCGGATCGACTAATAGTTGTCTTCCGGTCTCTACGGATCGGGTGAGTGGTTCAACTGGTCTTAAGTTAATGACCTGTCGGTCCACTCATTTGATTGGTTCCGTCGACTGTCTCACAGATGTACTGCAAATGATGTCAAACACCGACTAAAATGGCGTCAAAATGTTGGCCAAACCAAAAGTCAATTAATTGGTGACAACAAAGATGGCGTCAAATCGATTCCAATCCCAAGTCTATGAGTATCTAAGACTAGGTTTGACTTTCGTTCGATCGCTTATTACAGATCAAACGATCGCCAAATCGGTTCTTCGGCTCTGATTTAATGGACTGAATGAGTCGTTTGTGGGAATCGGTATCTGAAGATCACACAAACAACTCATTCGCTTCGTTATCCTTACAACTCGTCTTTCTCTTCAGCGACACTTGTCTACACTCTTCACTCAAATGGTGTCGAATCGTTGAGTCAGAGGTGAGTCGAATTTAATTTATATGTCAATAAAATTACTGCTTATGTCGACAACAATCGCAAAAATACTGTTCAGACAATCGATTCCAATGTCGGTAAACGTGTATAAAATGTCTACAATTGTCTACACATTGTCTACAACTGTCTACGAATTGTCTGTAAATTGTTTACAAATTGTCTACAAATTGTCTACAAATGGTCTATACATGGAGTCAATGCTGTCGATGCTGTCGATGCTGTCGATCGATAAAGTGTTTGTCCGACAGCTCCGGAAGGCTCTGTCGGCACTCTTGTCAACCGAAGAAGTCCAAAATCCTGGTACAGATCGCCAATTAGAGCGTAGGAGGAATGCCTGCGAAACCTATCGTCAGCGGTGGCGCTGAGTCGATGAAAATCGATGGCAACGGATCCAGAGGTACGCGAAGTCGAGATCAGGAGTGGTTTCGAACCGCTCTCAAAATGGTCACAAAAAGGTAAGTAATTTAAACTAAAAAAGTATAAAATATTACTAAAAATATAAATAAAATATAAATAAAACTTATTTTCAATTCATTTAATTAGAAATCAATTTTAAAACGAAATACAAAAATGTGGGCAAAACTGGTGCTTCTCTCCGGTCCCTTAGCACAGATAGGAGTTTAAAAACTACAACTAATCCGAGCTGTTAGGGAAATGGAGAAGAAAGAGAGCGAATGAAGAGAATACCAGTTCTTATATAGGGTTTGGTGTTGTAGTGGGCTGTGAGTGTGCGTCGAGTAGAGGAAGAGCTCTAAATACAAAAATAACGCAAGAATTTTATGTAGGGCTAACTCCTGGCCTCCAGATTAGAGGAAGAATATTTATCAAAATGTTAATTAAAAACTTAGAGGGGGATCAGAGGAGAAATTTTTCCAAAATATTTTTTTAAAATCCATGTATTGATGATAACCTTTTGTCTAATTTTACTGAATTTAACCCGGTTTTAATACAAATTTAATTAAAATTTATTAATTTTGGTAAAAAAAATTTGCTTTCCGCTGAAAGCGGCAAAAGATATAAAATAAATTCAAATTTTTCAAAACAATATTCAATTTTCAATATTGAATTACTGTATAACAGCATATTTTATGTTCGAAAAAAATGAGATATTGACTAAAATAAATAATAAATTAGCATGTTGATATATAAATAAAATAAATAATTTACTTTCGCTTAACAAAACTAGAAAATAGACTAAAATATGAATTAAACCATAAATGAAAATATAAACGAAATGTAGAACGATAATGCAAAATAAAATAAAATTTATATATATTATGTTTAGTAAGTCAATTATATTGATTATTTTGTAATTAACTTATAATTGTAAATAAACACACGAAGTATGCAAATTCATCTTAATTGATCAAATAACAAGACAAAAACAACGTTACCTTTTCTCCGACCAAATGCAAGGGGGGGATAATTCTAAATTTTCAAAATCAGGGGAGAGATTTTTACCTAATCCCTCTCTTCACAATGCCTGGTAAAGATGTAATTTTATTTTAATTATAATATACCCTTATAATGATTTTATTTTTGGTGACCACGGCAAAATTAAAAAATAATTATTATTTTTAAAAATTATTAATAATAAACTTAATAATTATTTTTAATATAGCCGCAATTGGGGGCATTTAGAGTTTTTTTTTAATTATTTTTACATTTTATACTATATGAAAAATTTGTATGTTTAATAAAACTTTTGAATTTTAAATTTAAATTTTATAAAGTTTTAAATTTAGAATCTATATTAGAAAATTAAAATATATAAAATTTAAAATTTATTTACAAAAATTACAGTTTATATTATTAGAACTGTATATAAGCTAATATTAACTGTAATTTTAATTTATTAGAATATAAACTGTAATTTTATTTTAAAAAATCTACTAATTATAAATATATGACTTATCTTCGTTAAGCTATAATATATAATAAACTCTAAATTGTGTTTAAAATTCAAAGCTTTTAAACATTTGATTAAAAAAATTTTAAGATAAAAGTTATAAAAATAATCAAGCCAACACCCCCTAAACACCCCAAGTGGCGGCTATATTACAAATAAGTATTATGTTTATTATTAAATATTTTTAAAACTAAAAATTATAGTTTAATTTGCACCAAAATTAAAAACATTGTTAGATTAAATAATTGCATATTTCAGTTAAAAATTTAACCAAAAATTATTGTATTAATTGGTCTGATAATCAAGTGAGAAGCGTGTGCTAACAATAAAAAACTTAACACAAATGTAACAATTTGTTAATAAATATATTAATTACTTTATAAAAATAGTCAATTAATTTATTAATAAATTTACAAATATACAGTTTAAAAAAGTAAAAATTTAAACAGCATAACGTAAAACGTTTTAATTAAATTTTTTAATTTAAAATTTGCTCAAGCTTGTTTATTTAAATTAAAATTTTAAAAATTTAAACAATAATTGTAATCTTTTGCAAAAATAATATGTAAATTATTATTTTTTTAATTTTATTTAATATTTGTAGCAATTAAAAATTTTACACATTTTCAATCGATTATTGTTTTTATTTTTTTAAATTTAATAATAAATAAATATTAAATATAATTAAATGACAGTTTTTACGGACAGTTATAAGCTAAGTTGTATATTTTCTTAAATTTTTGTTAAAAAATCAAAACGTTGTTTTTGTCTTGGTTATTTAATCAATTAAGATCTATTTGTATACTTCGTGTGTTTACTTACAATTAATTTAATTCTGCAAACAATTATAGTTTAATCACAAAATAATCAATCTAATTGATATATTAAACAATTAAATTAAATGGTTAAAATTTAATGAATATAAATTTTTATTGTATTTATTAAAAAATCTATTATTGTAAATTTGATATTTAATTTGAATTTAGCTATTAAGGTAAATTATTATTTTAGAATAAATTTTTAATTAAATAAAAAAAACTTTTAATAGTTAAAACATTGTTTGGCAGATTAAAAAATATTTTTTTTAACGAATTATATGCAATATATTTTTTAAAGATTTTAAAGTATAATTTTAGCGCAGAATTTAATATAAACAAGAATGAACAATTTGATTTTAATACATTTTTGGGAGATGGTAGTCAAAAATATATTTACTATGTCAAAAAAAATGTTTTATAAAATATATAAACTGTCAGAAAATAATTTTGATAAACATAATAATAAAAATATAAAATTTTATTAAAGAATTGGATAAAATCACTAATAATATTTTTAAAATGTTTTAAAATATAACTTTATATTTTATTCAAATTTTATTTTTAAAGTTTAAGACATGTATATATATTAGGAAAAGAATTCCATACCGGTCCGCCATATATAAATTCTATGCTCAACTAACATAACCAAATTGCATTATTAACTTTCATATCCAACTTCCATACCTGGCCTCCAAACCCAACTTAGAAACTCGACTTTCATATCCAAATATAATGTCTCAATTCCATTCACGATTTATAAATCCAAATTTCATAGTCATCTTACATATCAGAAAACCATAGCCAAATTTCATACTTAAATTTATATACAAATATCTCTCATGTGATTACAAATGATAACAAATATAAATTTAATAAAATTTTGTTCTTGTTGTCTGGTATGCAAATCGGGTACGGAAGTGGGGTATACAAGTTGTTTATAAATGTTGGGTATGCAATTGTGATATAATACTCGGGTATAAAACTTGGGTGTTAAAATCGAGTTTGGAAGTGGAGTATCGTAGTTGGAAATAAAAGTCGTATAATAAAATCAGATAAAGTAATCTTTGTATTGTTACTTATATTTATTTTAAAAAAATAATTTATTTTAATTTTTATTTTTTGAGTTGCAGTCGATTTATTCATATTCTAAAAATAGATTAATGCAACAGAGTATCTTATATGTATAAATTATTCAATAGTTAAAATTTAATAAAGATAAATTTCTAATGTATTTATTAAAGCAATAATGTATTACTGCAAAGTTGACGGTTACTTTGAATTTAGATTTTAAAGCCAATTATTGTGCTAGAATAAATTTTTAATTTAATAAAATTAAATTTAATGTTTTAATTAAATTAACAAAATATAAAATATTTTGAAATTTTATTGAAAATTAATAGACAAAATAAAAATTTTCATTAAAATTTGATAAATAAATAAACTAATTTATATTTAATTACAGTGCACAACAATAAAATTTTGCTGTTTAGTTTTATTTAATTTTACTGTTTTAGTTATTTATTATTTAAATATATAATTTTATTTATTATTTAAAATTATTATTATTTAAATTAAATTAAGTGATTTATTTAATTGTATTAAAAAACATTATTACTAATAAATTATAAGTTTAAAATTTTTATTTATTTATTTATAATCAATTAAAAATATAAAAACTGTAATTTAATTTATTTCAATAAAATTAATAATTGACAATAATTTAAAATATGCAAATGGATGTACCAAGTTTGAAATAAGTTTTTTTAACTTTAATTTATATAATATTTATACATTCTTAAATTATAATTTTATTAACAATAAATTATCATCTAAAATCTATTCTTTAAAATTTAGCTTAAATACAATTTTTACAATAAATTAATATAACTGCTATTTTTAAAATTAAATTTTAAAATCTAAAAAATTAAATTGTTATAATATTTTATAATATAAAATTGAATATTTCAAATTTTTTTAATTATTAAAACTAATAATAATTAATTTAATTTAAAAAATGAACCAGTTTTTGGCTTCCATATTTATTTTTATTTTTTATATAATTAATAATTTTTACAAAATTATATAAATTACAGTTTATATTATTTTATTTAATTAATTTCAATATATTAATGTAATTTTCACTCAAATTTTATAAGAAAAGTTTTCTTCAAATAATGATTTTTAAATTGTATAATTTTTTTTGCAATTAATTTATAGTTTTTATTTACTATTTAATTGATTTTATTCAAAATAACAAATATAATTTTTATTTTAAACTATATAATTTTATATAAACTAATTTTTTTAATTAATTGATTGCAATAAAAAATTTATCAATAGACAACAATTGTTTTTATTGTAAAATTAAAGTTTTTGATAATTTAAACATTTTAGCTATAAAGGATTTGTCTGAAGATTGATAAAGTTGCTTATTTTTTAATATCATTTAAATCATGATAAAAGCATATGATATAATAAAGAAATGTGCAAAAAATTTTTCTGTAATTGAAACATAAAAAATATATAGCGCATTCAAAAATACAATATTTTCTTACAGTTTATGAATTTTAAACTCAATTTACAGACAAACTAAATAAAATATTTTAATTATTTTTTTGCTAACACATACATATATCAAAGCAGTATTAATAATTAAATAAAATATTTATATAAACAAAATTTTTGCAATAAAAAATAATAATTAAAATTTTTGTTTGCAAAATTGAAAACTTTGGCATTGCGATTTGCAACTTTTGTTTTAAACTTTTTATGAAAAACTATAATCTATATTTGTTTCTAATAGTTTTTGATTAAAGTGCGTTTTGGTATCTTACAATGAATTAATTTATTGTGTCGAAGGCAATTTAAATAGTAATTATTATTTTTAATAACTTTTATTAACAATCAAATTAATTTTTGGTATTATAGCAGCAACTGGGGGCGTTTAGGGTTTTTTTTATTTAAATATTTTTAATACGTTTAATATTAAAAAAATTAGATAATTTATATTAAACATTTGAAATCTATACATAATTTTTATTTAATTTTAAATTACAGCTTACTCAAGAAATGACTATTATACATAATTACTAAATTTTTTTATATAAAATTATATATTATAACTTACTAATAGAAACTGTAATTTTTTAGAATTAATTTATTAATTATATATATTTAATATTTTTGTAATATACTTTAACTTAAAATTAAATAAAAATATTTTATAGAAAGTAAATGATTTGATTATATAAACTAATTTTTCAAGAATTATAAGTTATGCAAATATTTAACTAAACCCCTTTCCAAAAGCCCCCAGTTGCGGCAATAATTTTAAAATTTAATTTATTTGTTAAAAAATATTAATTAAAATAATAAAGTTAATGTAAACTTCCGTCTACACGATAAATTCACTCATAGTTAGTTAATTTTGGCGACAATCGTATACTTGTCATTTAAATAATAAAATTTTATTTTCAAATAAATTGTTTTTATAATTAATAATACGATTATTTTATTTAAATTTTATTCAAATGTAATTTATTTGAAATGCATAAAGTTTAACTGCTAATTTGTTAAAGGGAATAAATTGTAATTTTGTTAAAACAATCATTATTATATAAAATTATTTCGAATAAACATAAATAAATTACAACAAAATACTTAATTTTAATTTGATTTTTAATTAATTAAAAAATTTTTAATCAATTACTGTAGTTTAACAAAAGAAAGTATTTTTTAATTACTATGGTTATTATTGACTAAAGTTCCAATTTGTAAACTTCCAAGAAGCCATTATGTTTTTAAGATTTTAAAAGTATAATTACATTTTGTATTATTCGCTTTTTTCAATTTCTCAATGAGGATAGTATAGTCATAATTTAATATTAGTTTTTTAAAAATTTTAAACTAAATTATAAAATATTTTTTAATTTTATTATTTTTATTTTATTTATTTAATGTTTTAATTGTTAATATAAAATGTTTAATTTTTTTAGTTAATTTAATTTATTTTAAATTTCGTACAACTTTATATTTTAATTTTAAATTAATTTAAAAGTATAGTTTGTTATTTGTTAAAAGGCATTAGATCAATCTCACGTTATACCGGCATGTTGCTATAAGTAAGTTATTGCAATAATTGTGATTTTGATGTAATAACACAACCTAATTCATTGTAAAAATTTTGATTAAAATAGATCTATAATTAATATAAAAAAAATATTTTTACATTTAAATAATATAAAAATATAAATTTTATAATAACTATAATGTTTATTTTTTAATAAAATAGAAAAACTGTAATTTAAATAATTTTGATAAAATTATTAATTGAATAAAAATCAACATATGAATTCCGAGTATGCAAAGAATTATTTTTAATTTAATTTAAGTTAATTTTATAAATGAAAAATAATTATTGAAAAATAAATTCAAACTGTTTAATTTTTCTATTTACTTTTTTAATTTTAAGAAATATTTTGCAAATTTTAATTTTAAATAATAAAATTATTTTGTTTTGTGTAAAACTTTATCAATCTAACTGTGGCATCTGTATGCAGTTGTTAGTTAGGTCTTCAAATATGTTGATATTATTTACAGAAGCTGTAAATAAAAATAATAAAAAATTTTTTATATATATAATTTTTATATTAGAATTATAAATAGAGTAAACTGTGCGCTTGCTTTTTATAACAATGTTTTTATTATTGTATTTGAAATAATAATATTGAGATGAATATGAAAACTTTTTTTAATTTATTATACAAACTGTAAAATCTTTTATTTTAATAAACTTTGTAATTAATTGAAATAGTAATAAATAATTGGCTATTGAATGAATTAACAAAATTGTAACTTTTCCTGCAAACTACTACTTAATCGGACATGGTTATTCAAAAACAATAATTTTTTAAATTTTGTATTTTTGCCTGGTCAAAAATACTATGTTTTCTTATATTAGTTAATTTTAAAAAATTTACACTAACCACTAATTTGCAGTTAATTTTAAAAGGCAAATTCGGAGAAAGGTCCGATTGCCATATTAAAAGCTATTAAAATATTTTATTATTTGTAATTTTATTTAAATATTTTTAAACATTTATATAATATGGTTTTTTTTAAATTATTTATCTTATAATTTAACATAATTTTTGATTTATTTCTTTATTACACAATTAAATACTGTCATGGAGGACTTTTAAAAAAAAAATAATAAAAACTCGACATTAACTTTTTTTACTTTACCTTATTCGACATAAATTTTTCGATAATATATATTAATATAGCATAATTTTTAATATTTTAATAAAGTTTAATTTTAAAACATCCTTACATTGAGTACTTTCTATGCTTTGTGCCGGCTCGATATAAAATTGGTGATAGTCTTTGTGTAGGTGGTCATCACCGGTATATCGACCAGTGATGCTGGAGGCGAACACAGGAAGGTTTAGATGTAATTATAGAGAAAATTGCACATATCGTGTAAATTGTACATAACTTTAATTTAAATTTAAATATTAAGAGCGACAGCTAAACGACGGCCTTTCATTTAAGCCACGACTTAATAACTAATTATATGTTTTACATTACAATTACTGTTATATTTGTTTTTGTGTTCATCTTTAGCTACGGATGATTAAGCTTTATAACAGAAAATAACTTTTGATAATTAGCTGTACGTCACTAAAATATTCATTCTCTTAAACTAGACTTAATCAAATGTCCTAATTATGCATAATTTCAACTCTGCGTTCTACAGCTATACTCAATATTTTCTACATTTTTATAAAATTCCAAAAAACTCAATTTTTTACAACAAAATGTGAGAAAACAATATCAAGCAAAATTTAAAATATTAAAACTAGCAAACTATACACTAATCATTTTCTGGTTATTTTAGTAAAATATTTATTTTTAAACAAATTTTATTTATTAAAATTATAACTAAAATTTATTTTTTTAAAAATATATAAACTGTTAAGAAAATAATGTTAGTAATCTTTATAATTAAATTGATAATATATTTTTAACAATTAGATAATGCAAAAATTACGAATATTTAAAAATCAGTTTTCACATTTTGTTTTTAAAGTTTAAGTCAGGTATATATCAGAAAATATATATCAATTAAAAATTTAAAAATAATTAAATTTATTTTTTATCGGACAATATTTTTCGTACTATTATTTAATTTACAAAATTATTTAAATTTATTTTATTTTATAATTGACGTATCAGACGTCAATCTAAATAGGTTTCTAATAAGATTTTTAAAAAACTTTAATTATTAATTTTTTGGAAATCAATAAATTCAAATGATAATTTTGATAATTTTGATAATTTTTAATAAAATAAATTTGTTATCAATTTTGAAATAAACTAAAATTAAATAAAATAAACTAATTAATTGTGTGATCGATGAAAAGTATATATTTGAAAAACATTTTTATTACAATCTATATTGATATTTCTATTGCAAAACAATTTATTATGATAAATTTAATTTTTTGGATGAAACGTAAAAATCAATTTTTTTAAAATAACTTGTTTAATAATGTGTCCTGTAATTAAGATTTAATAATTTTATTTTTATATACAATTGGTTTTTATATTGTCATAATTGGTATAAAAAGTTTATTGAAAAATATGTATTATTTATTACAAATTATATTTAAAAATTAGCAATTTTATGTAATGTTGTTTATCTTATAAGTCATTACAAGTAACAAATTACTTAAAGTGTTTTTAATTAATATAATTAGAAATAATTAAAATTAACATTATTATTTTATTCAATTAAAATTTTAAATAATTGTTTACTAGATCGTAAATAAATTTTGCCAAAAACTATTAAATTTAAAAAATATCTTTTTATTAGATATGTTTATTCACAATAGACAAAAGCTTAAAAGTTAAAACGGATTGAAACTTTATATTATATAAGAAAAATTATAATTATAATTATTTATATTTGTATTAATTTGATTATAATTAATTGTTTTACTAGAAAAATTAATTATTTAAATTTTTTTATTTCAAAATATTAATTTAATTAAAATAATAATATTTATTAACAAATAAATAAAAATAAACTGTAAATTATATAATTTTTAATTTAAAAATTTATCGAATAAAATAAATAACTACAATTGGAATATAGCAAAATGCGGTTAATAAACAATAATTAATATACGATAACGTAAGAAATTATTGTTCTGATTCACTTTACAAAACATAAATAAATATTTTATTTTTATTTCTATATATATAAATTTATTTAAAATTATTAAATGATTAAAAATTCTACTTTTAAATTGTATAGGCGAATTAAAATTTTAGATTAAAATTATATACATAAATTAGGAATATAAATTACAATTTAAGTCAATTAATTTTAATATATAAACTATATATTAACAATAATTACAAATGTTTATTACATAATACAAAAAAAATTTAATTGAAAATAAATTTAATTATAATATTTACCAAATGTTTAATTCTAAATTTAATATTTATTATTAATTTCTATTAAAATAGTGCCTAAAATATATTTTCGGTCATCAACTATTTTATCGTTTCATTTTTTAATTATAAATCTTATCAAAAAATCATAATCATGGATATGATTTCCAATTGTAGAATTATATATTTAAAATTATTTATTAATTCAATAAAACTAATTTAAAATACAATTTTTATTTTATTTTATACCATTTTCTTATTAAGTTGTTTTACAAGTTAAATTTGTTCAGGGATTGTGAAGGAAGAATTAGGCAAAATTCTGTTATTTTTGAAAATTCGGATTTATTTTTTCTAGCACTTGCAATCAAATTTCTTATTTTTTTTTGACAAAATTAGAAAATTTTCACTAAATTTGTGCAAAATTCTGTTTAAATCCATTTAAGTTAGACAAAATTTTATCATAAATATATAAATTTTTTGGAAAAATGTTAAGCTGGTTCTCTTCTAGGTTTCTGGCTAACATTTTGATAAACATTTCTCCTCTAATCTTCCTGGATGTGTGAAATTTTACCATTCCTGAATTTGTTAAATTTTTTGAAAAATTAATTTGGATATTATCTATTATTTACTCCGATTCTGATTTAAGTGTGGTGACAGTTCTGAAAAAATAAATATAGACAAATAAATACAAAAATCTTATTTTGACATTTTTGAAAAAATTATTTCCGAATGGCCATTTATTACGGAGATGTAATTAAAAAATTAAATTGCTCTTAATTAGATTGTACTGTTTTAGTTTGTAAGTGTAACAATAAATTGTATTCTAAACACAATTTTTATTTATATTAAAATTTTAGTCTATGAAAAACTTCTATTTATATATATTTAATAATTATATGCTGAAATTTTATAGTTTATATACTACTGATAAAAACAGTAATTTTTTGAATAATTGTATTAAATATATATAAATATAAGTTTTTCATATAATGTAAATTTAAAGTAAATAAAAATTGTGTTTAGATTAAAAATGATTGCTAAGCTTACAGATTAATACAATACAATCTATCTAATAAGAAAACGTGTTTATTTAAAAAAAAAATTTGCTTATTTTTATTTAATTTAATTAATGTTTTTAATAGTTTGATATTAAAAATTTTATTTTTTTAGCCTAGAACAATTTTATATTTTAATTTTAAAATAATTTTACATTTATAATTAGTTATTTGCTAAAAACTTATTTTTTTCTTTGTTTATACCTTATGCGGTATACTGAAAAGCATTATACCATCATACCAGAATATGTAGTATAATAAGATAATTGTGCTTTTGAATATATAACACAATCTAATTCATTGTAATAATTTTTCAATTAAATAAGATCTATAATTAATTAATAAAAACTATTTTTATATTTAAATAATTAAATAATATAAAAATTATTATAATAAAAAAATTATTATGTTTATCCAAAAACTAAATAAAAGATAAAAACTGTAACTTAAATAATTTTGATAAAATCATTAATTACTTAAAAATAAAAATCAATATATGGAGTTAATGGCCGAATTTTTTTTATGATTTAATTTAGATTTGTTTTGTAGATAAAAATTTTTTGTTGAAAAATAAATTAGAAATGTTTAATAATTTTATTTTTTAATTTCTAACAAAAATTTTGCAAATTTTAATATTAAATAATAAAATTATATTGTTTTGTGTAATATTTTAATGTAAAGTTTAAAGAAAATATACTAATAAATAATAAATTAATCTTAACAAATTTAGATTTAATTATAATTTAAATTTTAAATAATTAGTAAACATGAAAATTGTTAAAATGAAAGTTTTTATTTAATTCATTTTGATGTAAATAAATTCAGACAAAGTATTAAAAAAAATAGAATAAAAGCTGTGCTTATATAGTGAACCGAATGAAAGTCTATCTTCAACTGTATATCTCATGCATTCAACCGAAATATGAATTGGGACGACAATATAATTTGAAACCGAAGAGTCAGTGTTTTGTTGAAAATGTGTATCATTCTAACTATGGCATCTGTATGTTTTTTTAATCATGCACGAGGGCTTTTCTCTGCACAACCGGGGGTTTCAACCCAGTCAGGGATCGTCACTTTACTGTTAGATATGGTAACGAGGATAGTGTCACAGTTTTAAGAGCACAAACCTGAACGCTACGTATACGTAGTTTGTGGCTAAACCGGTCGCACACAACCAATTAACGGCGCTTGGTAAGCAGCCCGTGGTCGTCTTGCCCCATCCAAGCCTTATTTAACTTATGAAAAGAAAAATTAGCTCGGACGGGGTTTGAACCCACTACCAGTTTGTTAAGTTAGACTTAACTGCAGTCGGACGCTTTGACCACTGCGCCAGCCTGCCAGAATTGTATGTTGTCGGCGTCTGTATGTTGTCTTTGTAAGTTTTCAAATATGTTGTTATTTTTACAAAACCTGTAAATCAAAACAATACAGAAATTTTTCTATATTTTAGAATTATAAATAAAGTAAACTGTAAACTTTCTTTTAAAAACAAATCTTTTTAATTTGTAATTTAAATAATATAATTGAGTAAAATATAAAAACTTTATTAAATAAATTATACAAACCGTAACCTTTATTATTTTAATAAAATTTTTAAATTAATTTAAATAATTATACAAATATGGCTATTGATTGAATGCCCCAAAATTTTAGTCAAACACATATATATTTACAAGTATTAAAAATTAACCAAATATTTCATCAACTGTAATTTTATTTAAAATTTTTATATTATTAATAATTTTTTTAAATTATTTATCATAACATATTAATATAACTTAATTTTATAATTATTTCATTATTACATAATTAATTACAATCATAATGAACTTGTTAAAACAAGTTATATTTAAATAATATATTAATATTGAAATTACTTTATTCGACATATTAGATATAGTAAAATTAAAAAAATAAGTTTAAATATTATTTTATAATATGAAATATATTAAATATAATTAATTATTAAGACTATTAAATTGTGTTTAATTTTTAAATTAATCTATAAAAATTATAACAGCATTTTGAATCAATATTTATATTCATATATATTTTTAAATTAATAATTTAGGCAAAATTATATAAATTACAGTTATAATATTTGTAATTAAATACTTTTAAATATATTAAACCGTACAAGCTCAAATGGATTATTCAGATAACCAGTATTAAACATTATTTAGCAAAAGCTTTATTTCTAAAACTAGTTATAATTTGCACTAAAAAAATATAAATAATGTTTAATGCTGGTCATCTGAATGGTCCAAAAATTCTTGTAAGTATTAATCAATATATTTTTGTACTATACGCTTAATTGAAAATAAAACATTTTTCTTGTGTGTTACAAATTTAAAACTAAATTATTAATTATAATTAATAAGCAAATTTTATACGAAAAGTTCAATTTAATTGTTGTTTTCAAATTGTATAAATTTTTTTGCAATTAAATTGTTATAAACAAAATTATGTAAATTTTAGTTATTTATTTATTATTTAATTGTTTTTATTTAGTTAAATTAATTTAATATATTTTATTACGTGTTTAAAATATTTAAAAAACAAAATAAAAAATTTCCAAAAATGTTTTTGTATATGAGTTAATAAAAGTGATAAAATTAAACAGTTATTAAATTTTGTCCTTAATAATTGATGAATATTTTTAAAATAATAAAAATAATTTTTTAGATAATAAAAAATATTTATTTTTTCTTTTTAATTTGATTTAAATTTTATTCAAATATTTTAAATAATAAAAATTTGAGCCAGCTAGAAAAACCATCGTATTATGACTTGTCACTCTATAATGATTATTTTATATCTTTATTAAAAGTAATAATTTTTTAATAATCTTTTTTAGTGATAATAATTATTGTAATTTTTTTAAATTGATATTATTTTCTCTTTTAAAAAAATATTTTGATTAGTTTAATATTTATGAAATTATATTGACATTGATTTAACTTGTAAATTAATTATAAAGAAAATTAAAATAAAATATTTTGAAATTTTATTTGAAAAACATGCCAAAATATAAATTCACATTAAATTTTGATAAATGAATAAATTAATTTATAATTAATTACAGTACACAGCAATAAAATTAAACAACATTTTATTTAATTTTACCATTTTTGTAATTTGTTATTTAAAAATATAATTATTTTTATTATTACAAGTTAATATTATTTAAGCAAATTAGACATTATATAAAATTAGATTAAGTAATTTATTTAATTGTATTATAATATATTTATTTATTATAATATATTTATTTATTGTATTAAAATATTATTATATAAATTATAAATTATAAATTATAAATTTTTATTTATTTAATTGTAATCAATTAAAAATATAAAAACTGTAATTTAATTAATTTTAATAAAACTATTAATTGACAACGAATTTAAATATACATATGGTCAACCCAAATTTAAAATTAATTTTTTTAACTTTATTTTATTTCTGATTTATAGATTCTTAAATTATTAATACAATTAATTTATAATTTTTTTTAACAATAAATAAAAATTTAAATTTTATATTAAAATTATTTTTTAATTAAGATAATTTAATATTGTGCCGTTTAAAAATTTATGTTGCTTTTAATGTGCAATATTAATGCCAACCCGTTTTATCCGACGGATAATTTGCAACGCAAAACTAAACTGTTTAAATTTTTTAAACTTTTAGTTTTATTAACATGTTTAAAATTTGTATTAAACATTAAAAACATTTTTTGAATATAAAGTAATAAAACTTAATTTTTAATCATTGTTTAGATGTGTGTGCTAGTGCAAATCTTATAAAATTTTTAATTAGAATTATTTTAAAATATTAAAGAAATCGTTACTTAAACTGTGAATAGATCAGAAATAAACGGTTTTTTGAAAAATTTGAAAGTTTAATTTTGGTAAAAATTATAACTTTAATTTTATTATTAACTATTTATTTTATTTAAATATTTTAGATTTTTAAAATCATAGTAATCATAAATAATTTGTTTATTATTAAAACTAATTTATTACTAAATTGTTTATTTGATTTATTAATTACTAATTTAAAAAATATAAATAAAAGTAAAAATATTATAAAACAAAAATAAATAAGTTATAAAGAAAATTTTAATTAGTCTAAATTATTTTCATTTACCAGTTAGTCTAAAATTGCTAAATACAATTTATGACTAAGTCAGTAAAAATTACAGACCACATGTGCTGCGTAACTGTATTAGTTCTGCTCTCACTCTACATATTTATAATTATTTTATATTTAATTCAAATTTAAAATCACTTAACTCGTTTTGTTTTCTGTGATAATTCACCCAAACCTACAGATGCTCACCTCCTCTGTTATTTTAGATAGTTGGTTTTATTTGAAAATAAAATACTAGAAAAAAAGAATTATTGCATTAAATTTTTAAAATTGGATTAAATAAATTATATATATTTTTTAATAAATATTGTGAAACATATCAAAAAAAATTTCCTAAATGGATTAGCCCGATGTAGTAAAAATGAAACCAGTTTAATAAATGAGTAATATTTTTTAACTTTAATTACAGTATACAATTAAATAATTGTTCCATATAAAACTGTTTATTTGCCATAACGTTCTTAAAGTTAAAATGATAGTAAATTTAAATTTAAATATTTGGAAAACCATTTAATAAACTTTTACAAAAAAAATATATATAATTAATACAGTATTTAAGCTTTAATTTAAAATTAATTAATTATTGATATAAGCCCCCTGTTGTCTACCAGGCGTACTAATGTCTAACCACCTCTCAAATGTCTCTGGACAACAGTTTTTAGTATTTTTTAAGTAATATTTTTAATTTTTAAAAATAATTTTGGTAATGAATCATTACCCCAGCTGTTAAATTAAAATTATTTACAAAAAAAACTAAAAATCATATGATTTCTAAAAATTATGGCCCATTTTAAGTGATTTTTAAATTTTAACAAATTTAATATTTTTTTAATTTTTCAAATATAGAATGCAATTATTCTAAACTATAATTGCAGTTTGTAATGACATTATGTATTGCTTCAATTATTATAATAATAAAGTAAATTAAGACTATTAATCAAAAAATACCAAACACTGTTTCCCAAAGACTTTTTGAGATGAGTAAACATTAGTACGCCTGGTGGCCAACAGGGGGCTTATATCAATAATTAATTAATTTTAAATTAAAGCTTAAATACTATATTAATTATATATATTTTTTTGTAAAAATTTATTAAATGGTTTTCCAAATATTTAAATTTGAAATTACTATCATTTTAACTTTAAGAAGGTTATATAAATATATACATTAAAAATAATAAATTATATATTTATTAAAATACTTTATTTTTGTATTTTATTTTTAAATTGAAAATTTTTATAAATTCAATTATCTAGAATTACTAATTGATACATTTTGTTATAATTTTTTTTAATATAAATTTTATTTAATTTTATTTAATTTTATTTTATATATTTTAAATTTTTTAAAATTAACATTTAAATCAAAATAAAATAAAAATTGATTTTAAAATTAAGTTAAACTAAAAACAATTAGAGTTTTGTATTGCTAAATTTGCTTCCAAATTGTGAATATTTATTTCATTCACTTATAAAATTATTTAAATTATATATTTTACATAATTTGTCTGGAGTACTTAAAATAAAACATTTATATGTTTTAATGATATTACTTGTAAATAAAAACATAGAATTGCTTCATATGAGTACAGCCAAAAATAGTGCTATATAGCAAAGTGATATCAGTCTTATGTTAGATAAGTTTTGCTACATATAAAAGCATTACTGTTGGGGACCATTTTCTAGTGCCACAAGTCAAGCTATTGAGTGAATACAAATAACTACCGTTCACACAAAATTAAATGGAAAATTTTATCACTTTTATAGTAAAAATTATAAATTTAAGTAATTATGTAAAATAGATTTTAAATATAATCAGTTACTTTAGACAAAACTTCTATTTATATTTAAAATAAATTAAAATTATCAAAAAATTGCAATTAACATTTAAATAATTATTGTTTTTACAATTATTTACTGTAGTCAAAAAATATAATTTTTACTTAAAACAAGATCAAAATTAAATTAAATATTTTTGCATTAAATTTTTTCTATACAAAAACATCAATTTTATTTAAATAAAATAACATTATTGCTATCTGAATGAAAGTGTTAGTAAATAATAAGGTCAGTATATACTATAATTATATTCCCTCATGCAATCTGCCTTATCGGTAGCTTTTTGTATTTACTACGTATTAGATTCCAAAATGTTAGTTAAAACTGCACAAATTTAATTTTAGATAATAGATTTTATTTGAAAATAAAATACTAAAATAAATAAATTATTGTATTAAATTTTTAAAAAAATTGTATAAATTAAATTATTTATTTTATTTAAAAATATTGTAAAATATATTATATAATTTTTTTTTGTGCCTTGAGTTACCATTATATTAAAAATAAAACAAGTTTGATAAATGAATAAAATTATTTAAACTGAATTACAGTATACACTAAAATAATTTTCACTTATAAAATTGTTTATTTGCCATGTATAAGTATATACATTTTAAAAAATTATATATTAAAATACTGTTATTCTTGTGTTTTACTTTTGCTTTTAAATTAAAATTTTTTATAAAACCAAATATTGAGATATTTTCCAACACATTTTTAAAACATTTCTTAACAACAATTTTTGTATTTAAAAAACTTACAAATTGATAAATATTATTGAATAAATTTTGCAAAATTATTTTTTTTGTACAAACAATTTGTTCAAATTTTGCTCAGTAATCAGCAGAAAGTTATTTACAATAACAATCTAAAATGTTTGTCATTAAAATATAATAAAAATTTGATTTTATTTAAGCTAATTATAATTTTATATTTTTAATTATTATTTAATTTGAGTTAAATTTAAATTTTTAAAAATAAATATTTTTCAGTTTACATTTTAAAAATATTTAAATAATCTAATGCATTTAAATATTTATAAAATAATTAGTTAAAAAATACAACTATTCAAAGGCAAATTCTCTCCATGATTATAGATATCAAACAAAATTAATAAATAAAATAAGTAGATACTAGTGCTTGCAGATGGATTCAAAATGGCGGACAGTGCACAACAGTGTGACCATATTTTCGAGACGTACTTTATGGAGGGGGCTTTTTCCCATAGACCCCCATGTTAAATCGAGACGTACTTTAGTTCAAGACCCGCGTGAAACGCACGTGACACGCACGTGAAAAAATCGTCACGCAAGTTGAAATTTTTTTTCACGTGCATTTTTCCCATAGACCACCATGTTAAATTGCCACGTATTTTAGGTCAAGACTCGATTTCAATAGGATTTCCCCGATTTCACGTGCGTTCTTACGTGAAATTTAGTTGCTCAAGAGTACGATGGTGTTTAATGATGACGCAAACCTAACCTAACTTTTTTCCCACAAATGACGTACTTTATGGAAGGGGTTTTTACCATAGACTACCATGTTAAATCGAGACGTACTTTAGGTCAAGACCCGCCTAACATCCAAAATGGCGGCTTGGCCAATCCATCCGGTCCATCCGGTCATTTCGCACTACAGTACAAACCTATTTTTGGATGACGCAAACCTAATCTAACTTTTTTCCATAAATGCCGTAATTTATGGAGGGGGCGAAGCTCCTGGTGCTCCCTAAATTACTCGACGTAATTTATGGTCAGAACCAAAATGGCGGTCATGATGGCGGCAAAGACGTCAAAACTCGACGTACTTTATGGAGGGGGCTCTGCCCTCCATTGCCCCTTCTCCGCCGTACTTTATGGCCAAACTTTTTATATCGCACTACAGTGCAAGGCCTATTTTTGAGACGTACTTTATGGAGGGGAGTTTTTACCATAGACCACTATGTTAAACGAGACGTACTTTAGATTAAGATGCGCTTG
>JAQFXP010001351.1:0-19878 GCA_034693685.1 Belba bartosi
TTTTAGTATTTATTTACAAATGCATAATGTTAAATTTTCACTAAGATTTATCAATATCATTAATTTTAATAAATAAATAACTAAATATATATAAATATATTTAGAGTTCTAATAAATTAATCCGATATTAAATATATTATATAATATAAGCCAAGATATATCATATTTCTCCTGAGATTTCTTGCTTTTTATAGATAAGTTCATATTATCCGAATATTTAAAAAAAAGTTTCCAAAAATAACTACTTCTTTGCGCTCAGTATTGAATGCATTCAATGCACAATAAAGTGAACGCATTCTATAAATCAGTCTTATCTTATTGACCCATTCCTTGGCATCAGGTCAGGCGAATAATGGTCTTGAATTCAAGTTACCATTAAGACCTTGACAGCATTTTTTAATCAAAAATAAATTTTTTGTTATTGAAAAGTATTTGACTTTATAATAAATTACATTAAATCAATTCAACTTAAATATTAGAGTGGCCCTAAACTTAAGAGTTCAAAATGCAAGTTAAGTTTTACATTTTTTCAAACATTTGACATTCAAGAATAATATACTTGTAATTGGCTTCCGGGTCTGACTTCCAATGCAGATAATTTGTTTTGTATTTTTAAACAATCAGTAAAAATCTAATAAACATTTTTAACTTTAGATTTCTCTACTATAGAGTATATCAATAGAAACTTATTTTAAAGTAAATTCAGAAATGGCCAAGAAAATTTTTAAGAAATTAATTTAGATTATACAGAAAAAGTTTTAAATTGAGCAAAAATTGAGCAAAGTAACAAAACGTGCAAGCGAATATCCTAACGTAAGATCATCTCAAGGATCAATTTATACAAAGGTTTTATTTCATTAATAAATTAAAGTTTTTTAATCGTGTTTTTGCACTTAATTAACATAAAAACTGTAAGAATTTCTTACTTCAAACACAACTTTGTTGGCCATAAACTTATGGTATTAATAGTGTTTGACGTTTCGATCCATAACTGATTCACTTCATCAGCACAGAGTGACTCTCGAATGAGATCTCTTTGCTTATCAGCTATTTCTTAGGCGGAGTGTTTGGGACGGATAACATGAGCAAGTGCAAATAGTAAAACTGCTCGTTTGAGCTTAACTTTAAATTTATTTTTAAAAAATTATTTATTTACAATATATTCCGTTTTGTGCTACAGCTATGCCAACAGAAGCTCTGCTTTGATAAGACTTATTTTTTATTTATTACTATAAATCGAATTTTTTGCTGCTCTGACATCAATTTGACATGGTAAAGGTACAAACTTGAGTTTTAAAGCAAATCGTAAAATGGTAACAAATAAAAAACGTTTATAGAATGAAAATTGTATTAAAAAGATAAAAATTATGTTGAAAAATAAATTTAATAGTTAAACCACTCAACTTCCATACCCAACTTGCATATCCAACATCCATTTAGAATTTCCATATCCAACTTTCATTTTAAATTTCCATACCCACTTCCATACTCGATTTTCATACCCAACTTTAATACTCAACTTTCATGCCCGAGTTTTATATTTTTGATATTTACACCTCTTTTCAACCTATATATATATATATTACACATGTACAGTATAAATTATTATTAGTATTAGTATTAGTATTAGTATAGATCGGAGTCTCGCCTCTTGTGACATCATTTTAACGCAATTGAGATACAAATATGAGTCTCTCTGCACTACAAATAGTTTTAACGCTAAAAGTATAATAAATATCATAGATCTGGTATTTATTTGGATACAAAATTTTAAACTTGATATAACTCTGCCCCAGTAACTTTGTTCAAAAATTTGTATTCAAATAAATACCAGATTTCTAAATCCAAAATTACAGTTTTAAAAGTCATTATTAATTAATGACTGGTTAACAATTAAATAATTATCGTATTACTGACTCACTGTCTCTCCCCGCGTCCCTCCACTGCTACGTCAAAACCTATGATCTCTTAGTTTGAGTTTAAACTTTTTTTTGAGTTCGGTAACGGGTAGTTACCGAAACGTCCAAGATACTGCAGTATACTAAAAAGTAAGAAAAATTTCTTATAATATTCATAATAAATTATTAATATTTTTGCACAAATTGAATATGAGCATATTAATAATCACTTTATTAAAGTTTAAATACTGTATATTCATAAGAATTAATTATAATAAATAATAAGAATAAATCGTCTTAATGACATTGTCGGTTAAAAACTAACTAATAATACATTAATAAAAAATAATTTTTAAAACAAAAACATTTTAGGAATTTACAGTTATTTACATAAAACTACAAAACATTAAATGAATTTATAAATAATAATTACTAATCGTCTTGAAAGACATTGTCAACAATTAAAAGTCAAGAATACAGTTAAACAGTTTAACTACAATTGAATAAAATAAGTAAAATAAAAGTTGAACTGAGAGTCAGAATCTCCATCGATGACCACAAGCGATACAATAGGCAAAAGTGGTCATCGGTTCGTCTGCCCTCTCGATCTGGACCTGATTGTAAGTGCAGTGATTTTTCTTACATTTTGGACACTTGAGTAAACCAGATGTCGATCCGTAGACTTTGGGCATTTGGTTGCCAATTATCGACTCTTTATTATAGCGTTCCCGCAATTTCTTCATCTTATCGTTTGCCATCTCATGCGAACTCATTTTCGAGATATCTTCCACTTTGATCCGTCCGTCCAATACCTTAGCCCTGAGTTCGGGATTGTTCTGATCGCTAAGGTTTGCGACTCGACTTCGGATGCGATTCATATACTTTGAATTGGTTTGATTAAACTCTTTGAAAATGCATTCTTCGATCTGAACGGCAATTCGCGCGATCTTCAGAACGCCTTCTTTCAGATCCTGGTCGTACATCATAGCAGTCGACAGGAAATCCCGGGCTTTTACCCGATTGTCATTATTTAATCCTTCTTTTATAATCCGTAAGTATTCGTCTTTAAAGGCGAACTTTAGACTCAACTCTTTCTTCGTTTGACTGCCTTTTGGTCCGTAAAGTATGAATTGCTTTATTTCATTGTTTTCGACGAACATCTGATTCTTCCACGTCTTCACCAATTCTGTCGACAACTTTATTACCTCTTTATCGTCAATAGATTTCTTCAGATTATTGATTGTGAGAATCATTTTTGTCTTTTTGATTAACAACGAATCGATTGGAAGTGATTTCAAAACATTTAGTATTTCAACCACTTGTGTCGACTCATTCGCTTCCTTTCGATTTATGATGCCTTCAATCTTATGGCCGAATTCGATCAAATATTTGCATTTTAAATTTGGAGCCATTTTAGAGCTAATTTAGTTTTATATTTTAAAATCTAATTTTTAATAAATAGCACTAATTGTACAAATGATTAAAATATTTGAATTATGGATTAAAATAATTATCAAATTGTAATTTAAAAATTAATTTGTTTTCAATACAAATATCAATTTAATTCGTGTTTGACTGCTCGACAATCAATATTAGACTGAATTGCTTCGAAATTATTTTAAACATAAAATTTGTTAATAGTTGTTCATAAATCACTGATACAAGTTAACATGATTTCATTATTCTTTAAACTTAAATATTTATTTCCAATTTATATGACTTATTTGTTAATTGTTTGTGTTAAACTAGATGACTTTAATGATATAAATCAGCGAAGCGCAAAAGATAAGAAATCAAAAGGTTTGTTAACTTTTATACCATTTGTTAAACATACAAAAACAGTATATCTGCTTGGTCACCCAAGGTCAAGTTTTGGACCATGCAGATATATTGTTTTTGCATGTTTAGCAAACAGTTAAATTGTTAATAAACTCTTTTGAACTATGAGATGTTGCGCTTCTCTGATATAAATAAGTAATAAGTACGTATTACTAACAACTCAATATTTTCAACGGTTAGATAGTTAATTGTTGATTACTTGATTAAATACTTGAATATGCAAATTTTTAATATTAATAACTACAATTTTTAATATCTTGGTAAAGTTTATAAGTTAGATATATAGTAAAAATAAATCTAAATCATAACGTAGAAGAATTTAAATCTAATTCTAATTTTTTTATGATTCATTGCTAAGTTAGATTTAGTCAGTTTTACATCTGGTGACAATTATATTGCAAATTAAATTTGGATTATTGTGAAGTTAAAATTAAATAATTGTTTATTTTTATATTCAAAGACCAACTCGATCTGAGCAAATTGAAATACTTGCATGTTTTTGAATACATATTCTAAATTATTAATAAAGTAATCAGAATATTCAAGTTTAAAAGTAATTAATTTTTTACTGTTTGTTTACAAATACAAAGCAAAATATTTGCCCGCAGGTCACTTTGGTAATATATCATTTTTAAATGTTTAAAACAGTAAAAAAGAAGCTAACAATCACTTTAAACTTGAATATTTTGGCTACTTTACTTATCAATGTTAAATTTGTTTGCAAAGTACTGTATATAAATTTATATTTTATAATTATTTATTATTGTACATTAATTATACGTCAGTTGATTTATTTTGTATGTTTGATACACTTATTAATTATGCTATTAAACTCTGAATAATAATATAATAATAAAATAGTTAACTTATCATTAGCGGACATAACAAAGTCGTAGCTTACTTACAAAGAATTACAATTATTATGACATTTGTGATTAACAAATAAAAAATTTAGTCTAAAACGTGTTTTTATATGATGAACTTAAAATAAATTTTGCAAATACCAGGGATCGTAAAGGGATCGAAATCCCCTCTGATTTTGAAAATTTGGATTTATCAGTTTTAAAACCCCTCTAGCAGTTGGTTTGCGAAAAGGTACCCCGCGACTTTTTTTTGACAATTTTTTTTTGCTTTTTGACCAAAATCGGTAAATTGTTCCTAAATTGGTGCTAAATCCGGTTTAAATCCAGTTAAATTAGGCAACATTTCATCGTAAATTAGGTTTATATAAATTTTTGGCGTTTTTTAAAAATTCCCCCCTGATACCCCCTGGGGATAACCTTCTCGATCTCTGGCAAATATACATTTTTGCTAATAGACGAGTAGTAAGTTTTAAAAATATTAATTAATTAATCATAGTTTGCAAAAATTTAAACTAATTGTAATAGCATTTAAGTTTGCTTTATTTTTGCTAATTCAAATTAAACCAAGCTAATTAAAAATTTAATATTTATAAATGTTTATTTTATTATATAAAATTTAACTTTGCTATGCTAGATGATTTATTAGTTGTCAAATAGTTATTTAATTAATTTTTTGCATTTAGGATTTTAAATGAAAAGAAACAGAAGATATTTTTAAATTTTATATATTTTAAAGTTAAATACTTTATTTTATCTACAATAATTTAAAATATTGTAGTATATTATAATATTCATATTTGTAATTAAAATTTTGTTTAATTAAAAAATACTGTATTGTTATCTAAATTAATTGATATTTTTAAAGCAAAAACTAAAATTATATTTTGATTAAGTTTAAATTTTAAAAATGTTTGAATAGAAAGTTATTGGAACATAAAAATGGATTTTATTTCAAGCAAAATAAAATATTTGTGATATGATTAAAATTTTAACTGTTATGTTTTTATATTAGGACTTTTATTTAGTTATGAATTGATATTTTATTAATCTATTTGAAACAAAATTTTTAAAACAATGCAAATAATGTTTTGCTTTTCTATATCTGTAGAACTAATACTCATTTCAAATGAATAATAGATTTGTGTTAACGGAATAGTTTCCGCACAGATAGTCAATTGTCAAATTGATATTGTTATGTAATCTAAGTATTTGTGCCGTAAGGCTTGACTTTAATGAAAAGTTAGAATTTATGTAAATAGCTTTGCATTAGTGCTGTGAACGCAAAGGCATAGCAAACAATATTTCATTCGATTCGAAATCTTATAATGTTTTTCTATTAAAGTCTATTCCTTTTGTGGCCTATTATTCTATAACAAAAAAGTTTAGGTTTTTTTTTGTCTTAAGTTAGTATTTATGGTCAGAAATCACATAAAATGTTACATTTTATTAACAGCAGGAATGCGGACAATAAGCCTATTTCCTGACAAGAAGGAAAATAACTGAACTCTTGGGTTAATACAGAATTTTTGTGTTTTTTACACAAATTACTGTATAATCAAAGAGAGAAAAAGAATAAACCTGGATAAATCAGTTTGGGTGGCATTTTTGAAATTAAAAACACATTTATCTTTAAACAACAAAGAATTGAAAAGAATTACGAAAAGAAGTTTAATCTTAAAATTTTTATAATCCGCAAGAGGTTTTTTCCAGCCTTTAAAGTTTGAATTTTTTAGACACATCTCCTAGGTAAATTATTGGAATTTTAAAAAATATTCAAAAATAGTTTTTATGATTGTTAATTAATGTTTAAAATAATTTTTGAAAAATATATTTAATTACTAAATTAAAAATTTTTAGATATTTAAAATTTGTTTAAACCATCAATATCTTTAATGTTGTAAACATGAGTCTAGATAATATCAGGAAGAATTTCTCTCGCCGTTTTTTAAATAAAAATATTTTTAGCATGTTTTACTCTAATAATTTTATCTGTGTGTATTATTAAAATATCCACTTGCTCAAAAATATAATATTTTTTATTATTTGCTCACATACGGTTCGGTCACATATTATTAAACCAATGAAAATGCTTTAAATATTAAAAACAATTTTCTAACAATGTTTGTATCACTTTAATATGTGTCAATCGTGACATTAGGCTCACAGGATCGTCACCGAACGCTATGTTTGCTTACATACTGTATTAGATGCTTAAGTTTGTATCTACTCTAATAAGTTTATTTCACGGCAAAACTTGTGTCTCTTTTTAAATGTCGGAGAGAGTACAATATGTGGAACTGTCTGAGTAAATCAAAATCATTGTAAAGCCATTGTAAGAAATAATTTTAAAGTAAACTTATATCAATGTATCGTTATATTAGCGCTCAAATTAAATTTTATATATTTTATCATTTAATGCGACACTTTATTTCAATCATAGCTGCCGGCCACATTTTAGGGCGTGTTCACTTAGTCGTATACCTAGAGACCACAAAACGTCCCAAAATATATTATGCTCGGCAAAAGTTGGGAGTATCAATAAATTTAAAATATATAATTAAATTTTTATAACAATATGTTGCTATCACTTTAATGTGTGTATAAATCTGTTTTGGGTGTATCTGTTATGAGTCATAACTAAGGTTGTAAAAATGGGATTTTTGTAGTGATAGTACCCTCCGAGACGATGGCGTTAATAACTATAGCTGATTTAATTTAAATAAAAACTGAATATTTATTAATGCAAATGTCAAAAATATTAACGTCGAAAATATTTGTTTGAGGTCTTATGCAGATATCTTGTTTTTAAATGTTTAATAAACAGAAAAAATCTAAATAACTATTATAAACTTTTAATAATTTTGAAACACTGATTATTAGTATAAAAATAATCAAAAATTTAAATTAATAATTTGTATGAAAGTTTAGTTTAAACAATAATTGATAGAATTTGTGAATTACAAGAATTTTTAGATAACGTTAATAAGTTATTAATATTAGAATTGATGTGTAGTTTGTGTTTATATTCAAACTGTAGATCACATCCAAACTGTTTAATGTTTTGTATGTGTTTTGAAATCTAATTGATTGGGAAATGAGTTTGGGTTGAGTCGTAAGAAGTGATACAATAAATGATTTGGTCATACATTTGAAATTTCAATTGTTTGGATGATTTTATTATTTTTATATAAGAATTTCACAAAACTGTTCACTTGTGTGTCATTTGCAGTAATGTAAGAGAACTGTAAAGAATTTTCAGCACAATTAACGAAATAACTTTATTTGAATCAAAATTAATACAATTTCTTATATCTTCTTCGAAACTGATTTTAAATTAGATTTATATCTTGAGTCCCAATTGAAAGCAATTCTAAGAATCTCTAAATTTAGTCTTTTATCTCTAAACCAATTTATTAAATTTATTATTTTTATCATAAAAATGTTGTTTTGCCTTTCGAATAGAAGAGCTTTTCTGGACATTGAAAATGACTTAATTTAGATTTATTTTTGTATTCAAACAATTTTTTTGAATTTAGTTTTTTTATAAGAAATATACTTTAAAATTACAAAAATGGAAATTTATTATCGATTTATTGATTAAACGCACAAAAAGTTCTGAAAAGAAAATATTTAAATTAGAATAACAAAAACGAAATGTTTTTTGATTAATAAATATTTTTATTTTTACACAAGTTTTTAAAAATAAAAGTTAGAGCTAGGTATTAGATTATTTATATTTTTCTTTGATACAGTATTTAGAAAGTTTTTAGATTTTATATTTAAAATTTATAAACAAAATTATAAATTAATAAATAACATGACATATGATATGAATTAATATTAAAATAATTATATTAAAAATATCATAACAAAAAAAACACTCACCATGAGTGCCGTTTACTTGTTCACGGCTTTAAGAAACTTGATTACTGTTTTTGGAACAATTAAAACAATTATAAGCTAACTATATTAGTTTTAGCTGCAATTGGGGGCGTTATGGGGGTTTTTTGGTTGTGTAGTTTATATGAGAAAAAATAAGATTTTGGTTTTTATGGTTAAGTGGAATAATAAGAACTATTCAAAATAATTAAAAGTATAATTTTAAGACAAAAGGAATTAAATACTAATTGTTGAGGCAAATGGTAAACCCTCTGCATATAATTTATAAAGAATACAAATTTTACCATGCATAAACAATACTACCAAAAAGCCCCCTAAAGCCCCCAATTAAGGTTGAAATTAATATAGCTAGCTTTTAATTGCTTCAAATGTTCCAAATACAGTAATTAAGTTTCTTATAGCTGTAAACAAGTAAACGGCAATCATGGTTAAATTTAAAAACTGGTAATAATAAAAATATTGATTTTATAAAATAAAAATTTAAAATTTAGGAATTTATTAAAAAGTAAAGAATTACCCAAATTGAATTAATACTCCGGGCAATACTTACTTTTATAAATATTAATTTTAATCTAAAAATTCTATATTTTATGAAATATAATTATGTTTTTAATAAAATAATATAAAAATGCTATATTGTAAACTTTGTTCTTTAATATTTAACAAGGAAAATTTTAAAAATTAATTTTTGTTTTTTTAAATCAAAGATTAAAAACTAAACTAATATTTCATTTAAGATTTTAAAAGATTATAAATAATGACAAAAATCATAAAAATAATGCATTTATTTTGTAAAAGTTTTGTTATATTTAAAATATTTTAAGTTCAAAATGTTTTTTAACTCAATATTTCAACAAAATTGTAGAAAAATTTAAAACTATTTTTACACAAAATAGACTAAAGTCTTGCGATTCAATAAAAATAAATTATATGTTTCGTTGATATAAACGCCAAACAAAAGAGCTCAAGACATAACACTTTACACCTACTGTCAGGCATCGATAGTAACATTGAGTTTGTGCCTTGCACCATTAGCTACTCTATAGTCATTATAAATTTTCGATAAAGTTTGGGTTATATTGTTTTAAAGTCAAATATTTGGCTCACGTTTTGATCATAAGTGTTGCCAAACTCCGTTACTCAAGACTACAGTTTAATATTGACTATATATATACCAACAAAAACATTGTTTTACAAAACTATAAATTTTGTGAACAAAAAGAAAGGGAATCAATGTCCAATAAATTTGCCCAAATATGTTCTTGCTTCTGCGCTCATAAGCTCTTAACTCTATTAGCATTTAGTACAAACATTATCATCTTTTTAGTCGAGTCATCGAACAATATTTAAATTATTTGATACAAAATATCATAAAAGTTCTTCGCTATCGCTCAACTGCATTCAATTGTTCTTGTTTCTTTTAGTTTTTTTTGTAACTACAACTGTTTTGTACATAATTTGCAAAACATTTTCTGCAGTTTAACGATTGCACGAATCAAACCAATTATGTAATTTTGATTGAATTTAACGATGAGATTCGGAATTTGGAAATTTGTTTCAATATTTAATATTCTATTCCATTTCCTTTAGTCTATAGACTATAGTCTATAACCAATATTTACTTTTGAGCTTAACTTTTCAGCTTAAGAGTCATTCATTCAAGTGATTCAATTAAAGTGAATTCCACTTCAAAGTTATTTTACTGAAAATTCTTTAAATCTTTGCAATCGATTTGTTTTTCTTTTTTGAATTGTATTTGAAGTTAGTTTTTCTCAAAATTCAATTTATGTTTGAATTGTTTTGAATAAGGATTTGGATTTAATTATTTTATTTAAGAATTCTTTTTATATCAATTTTTAATGACTAATATTTTTAATTTTAATAAATTTTTTATCCATTTTATATCTTATTAGACTTAAAATCTATTTATAATAGTTTTCTTAAGCAATTGAACTGTAATTTTAAAATAAATTTATTCATAAAATTTGCAATCATGAATAAACAAATAGAATTTTATAAAAATCCAAAATGTATTAAAATTCTATGATACTTTATACTATATCCAAATATTAAATTTTAATTATTTTTCTTTTTAAATAAACAGAATATGTTTTATTTTTTGACTAATTATAAATTTATTTATTTATTTTTAAATTGTAATTATAATTTAAAATTTGTGTTGCAATTTATTTAGCTTAAATATTTTTAAAAATTAATGTTTTAAACTTTTTATTATAAATTATTAAGTTTTACTAAAAAATAAAACTATAAATAGATTTAGTTATTAAATTAAAAATTTTATATTATTAGTCAAAAATTTTTATATTAAAAATAAAAATTTAGTCAAAATAAATTGAAATTACAAAATGACTTATTTGTTTAAATATGAAATTTCAACAGTTATTACAAAAAAATAACTTATTTTTGCAAAAACTTATATAATGTAATATTACTGTACATTAATACTAGACATAAATTATATTTATAAAAAATGTACGGAATTATAGGATTATATTGTATAAGAAATATGAGAAAAGGCCATAGAGTTGTGTTCAATCAATTTTTTGCGACTCATAATTCATAAGACATAACAAAAAGTCTTATAAAATCCGAGTCGAAGAACATTCAAGTGTTGAAAGTTTTTATTGGTTTTATCAATAGTTTTGTATCAAAAATTCATTAGTTTTTATAGGAAAAACATCTTTTTTCTCTAATAAGATCAAATAAAGATTTTTTATATTAAACTTTTTATTTATTGGAATTTCTAAGCTACGAGACTCAGCACAGGAATAGGTGCAAACGGTAAGTCAGTAGGTGTTGAGATTTCGCCAACGCTTCACCAGTCGACACATTTAATAATATATTAAACCATTTGTTCGAAACTATGATTTAACAAATAGTTGTGATTTAATCTAAAAATATAATAAAATTTGAAACAAGAGAACAATTCAAGTGTGATATTAGTTCTCCAATAACTTTTAAAAGCGTTTTTTAGAAATTGCTTTTATTTGAGAGTATATTTTGAAATTATCCTGCAAACTTTTATATCGATGAGTCAAATTATAGCTATTTTAAAAAAGTTACTTTTTATTGGGATAGAATTTAACATTTTAGAGATAAATTATATTTAAAAAAAATAAAATTACAGTTTATTGTTTTATTTATAAAAATTAACTGACAAGTTTTGTTTTACTTTTATATTTTAAACAATAAGCAATTCTACTATAATTATAAATTAAAATAAATAATTAATATAATTATAATATTTCAACTAATAAATTTTTAGAATAAATAATAATAATAATTATAAAATAAATTATAAAAATAGTTTATTTTTAGAGTTTACTTTAAATTATTTTATTGCATTTTAAATTACAACTAAATTAATTTTAAATTATAAAATATAAATAATTTAAAATAAACATTTATTAATTTTTAAAACAAATACCAAAGTTCAAATTTGATAAAAACATAAAATATAAGTAATTTTTATTTATTTATACTGTATTTATAGTAAAAAAGAGCTAATGATAGGTGAAAAATAGAGTTTACAAATTTAAGTTTTTTAACATATTACTATCTATAAATAGTTTGGTATAAAAAATTAAATTATTTTACTACGTCAGTTTAAAATTAATAAAATGTATCTAAAACTGACGTAACTTAAAAATATAAAAATAAACAAACATTTCGATTTGTTTGAGACTTTGGTTCTTCAGAACTACTTGGTCTCTACTAAAGGCACGTTTGGATTCTATCAGTATTTGAAATATTGACTCAAACTTAAAATCTTAAGAATTGAAATTCTAAACAGATATAAGTTTTGTTTTAATATTATTTATATTATATGACGTTAACACAATTTATCATTGAATTTAAAAATAAGATTTTATATAATTCTGTTTTGTATTGTATCGATAACATAATTTTTTATATAATGTCATTAATATTTGAACATGTTATTACTATTTGAGAAATATATCAATCATTTAGTAATTATTTATTAACTGTTTAATTAAAGCATCAGTCAAAAATTTATTGTATTTTTTGTCAAAATAATATGTATTAAATATAATTAAAAACACTAGTTTCTAATAATGTATTACATTTTTGACAAAAACCATAAATTTTAATCATAAAAATGATTAAATAATTTATTTTTGTTCAATTTTTCTTCTTAAAATCTATTTTTATGCAATTAAATTTAATGATTTATATTTTTGCATTTATAAAATCACTTATTAATTGTAAAAATTTATTTGTAAGAAATACATTGGTCAATAGACAATTTAACAAATATGTTTAATTTTATTATATATTTTTTATAACTGAATAAATTTTAAAATTTAAATAATAATTTAATTCTAATAATAATATATTATGAATATTAAAATTTTATTAATAATAATTTTTTAAAAATTAATTTAAACTTTAATATTTGCATAATTACTTTTTTAATAATTAAAAAATAATTAATTAATAATATTTAAAATGGCAGTTAAGCAAAATTTACTATAATATAAAATTTGAAAAAATATTTTTTATTAATAAAACATAAATAACAAGCATATATAAGGCTATGATACAATATAAAGTAGCAGTTATATTCACTATGCCATTGACTGATATTAATAATTTTTTATTATTTAATACAATATGTAATATATGTAAAATTTGAACTAATATTCGGGTAATAATGAATGTTTTTGATTTTTTTCATTTGCAGGTAATCTATAATAAAATATAACAGTACAACAGAAAATTATAGTGACACAATATTAGATATTATATAAATAATAATTAGCTAAAAAACGTGCCAATAGTAATAGAATAGCATTATAAAATTAATTGATTTTTAAAGGCATTTGATATTTGAAGCATTTCGTAAGTTTCCGCTCACTTTAACTAATATTAAAGTCATTGTTACATCAAATTCGTTGGTTTTGTATTTTAATTACTTTTTTAAGACTCAAAGCATTACTGACTTTAATTAAATATTTTAAATCTCTCTCTCTCTCTCTCTCTCTCTCTTTCTCTCTCTCTCTCTCTCTCTCTCTCTCTCTCTCGAAATTTTTTTTATATAAAAATATATAAATTTAAATAATCTTGCTTAATTGTAATGATGTACGTAGCAGCATTCAATATCAAGCTTTTATTTTAAAAAATAACTTTTAGGTTATATAGAGTTTTACTATAAAGAAAATGACATAAAATTGTTTAATCGATAGTAAACTCTTATAGAATATGCAGAATAATAAAAATTAATAAACATACAGTATTAATATATTACATTTCTAAAAAATAATTTTAATTTATTCTTATATTGCATATTGTATTTATGACAAAATTATTTTAAACAAAATAAACTTTATATAAACTTTATTTTTTTTAATATTAAATTAAATTCCAAATATAAAATTGAGAAAAAGAACAAAAACTATTTCAAACTCCAAACCAATACATCAAAAATTCATATTAAAACAAAAATACAAAAATTTCCAAAACTATTATTACATTTCTATAGGCATTGTTTTATGGTAATCACATTTTTGCTTAAAAATCAATAAATTTATGTTATTTTGTCATAATTAGGCGTTAATGGCAAACAAAATTGCTTTTCAATGATCTATTTGTATATAAAGTTAGATTTGCATTGATTTTGATATTTTTCATGTTTTTTGTTTTATATTTTAAAATCTAATCTCTTTTCAATTGTTTGTTACATTTGATATACAATTCGTATTTTTAATGTGTGCTTTAAAAATAAAATAAATCTATTGATATGTCAAAGTACAAAAATAGTTTTAAAATAAATATAAATATAAAATAATATCTTCATGTACAATGCCTGTTTTTTAGGAAAATTGCTTTTACATTTTAAAAACAAACTATACTTTAAAATATATATTACTTATAGTTTTAAAATGCTTTAAATATTGAAATATTTTAGGAAATGTTTTTTATTTTTATCTATTTTGGTTATAGTCAGTTGATTTAAGAACCAAAACTTCTTTTGTATTTTAATATAAACAAATCTATTGTTTTATATAAATATTAAAATATCTTTTAAACTGTATTGAAGATTATGAAACAAAAACGAAAAAATTAGAAATTAAAGTCTTTTAATGCCTTTGATATTAAAGTAATATTTTTGCTTTTAGTTAATATATAATATAGAAGTGAATACGTAGTACAAAATCGAAGGGAAGGTATGATTCCTAACCCAAGCGACTGAATGAGATCTTCCATCGGCTGGTTCTCTGGTTCTCAAAGCAATATATAGTAGTGTTTGTGTTCTCTACTCTCTATTCCTTTATTCTATTCGTTCTATTCCTCCGATTCTAAAAATTCTTGTTTTTAGAGATTTGGCGAAATAGTATTCAGACTTTTATTGTTGTTCTCTGTTTGCATCAGAAACGCAAACTTAACTTATATTAGACTATATTATTGAATGCGTTTCCAAACTTGAAATTAGGCGTAAACTTATATAACGTTTCGGTCCTAATATCCAATTAATAAGGTTTTGCACAAAAAAGCTCCAATACATCCGTTTTATTAAATTCCAGTTCTCTTTAACAAGTATTTGATATTTTGTATGCAAAAGCACTTTTGCTTTAATTTGGTTTATCATTCTTCTGCACTTCTAATGTAAGTAATTTGTTTAAAATGCGAATATAATTACAATAGACTCTAACTTTATTAATCACATTTCGTATTCATTTATATACATTTCGAATAATTGAGTCGACTTTTTGTCAAATATATCTAAACTTTACTTTTTTAGTACAACTTTTGGAAAATTTTAAACAATTAAATTTTTTTAGTTATTTCAATAATAAATCAAATTAGTTAAATAAAAAGTAAATTATTCTTTTATTTTGTTATTCTTAAAAAAAATTATACAAATTATTTTTAACTAGTTTAGTTTGTGTTTTAGTTATACAAATGTATGCAACTGTCATTTGAATATAAAAAGTGTTTTGAGATATTGTCAAGTTTAAATGACATTTTGAAATGTAAAAAGTTATTTTATATAACCTTTAGAATATTTGCATTAATTCAGCGCTAAGGTAAGGCGTTATATAATATATTCTTTTGTCATATATTTTCTATACCTTTACATTATATATAAATTATTATTTTAATTATCTAGCAAATTATAATCAGACTGATAAGGAATATATTATAGATAGAGATTATTTTTTAATATTTTATATACTGTATTAGCAAAATATAACTTTATTTAATATAAATATAGTCTGTATTTATTCAACACAGAGTATATATGAAATGCATTTTAATGTTTAATTTAATTTAATGTAAAATATAATTTTGCTTTTATTTCGGTTTTAAAATATAACTTAAACAAAATGTATATATGATAAATGAAAAATAGCAACATAAGAATTTAGATAAAAGTTAGCAAAAGAATAAATTGTAATTTTAAAACATTAAATAATTTGAAATATTTTCGGCAGATAAATATTTTAATTTTGTTTTCTAAAACGTGGCTTTACTAATGCAATCTGTTCAACATTTTTATAAAATAATTTTATTAATTTTTAATTAATATATTCTTTTGAAATAAGAGATTAATTTTAGTTAAGTGAAGCGAAGAAAATGATTTAATTTGTTTTCTTTTTTTTAGTTTAAATAAAAATTAGTTAAATCAATGTTAGAATAGATTTGAATTTTCATATTTAAAAAATATAATTTGGTTAACATAATGAATATAATTTGGTTACGAATAATAAGTTTATGTTTTTATAAGTTCTTCAAATGTTTTGAATTCATCAAAATTTAATTAATTTATTCATTCTTTGATCCGAAAGGCGTGTCCTTTAGAGCCATAACTCGATTTTGTCTATAATTTGAATATTTATATATCAAATCATATTTATAACTGCATTGAAAGCATAGACAGAATTACAGTTTTCCAACACATAGTCTTTGCATGCAAAGTGACCACTAATGACAAATTTTCTGTCATTTTGTCATACATTCAAATTTAGTACTCAAATACAAATTCTCTAATTTGACTCAAAATAATTAAAGTAATCTATTTATTCATTTGAAATATTTTTCAATTTTATTTAATTATATAATACTTTTACTTATTTGCAAATTGAATTGAATTCAATGCTGGTTTTACTCTTAAAATATAAGTATATCAAAGCTCTCCTTATTTATTAGGCAATAAATTTGTGTTATATTCACATAAATCGATATTAAAAATGAGTGAAATTAATGATTTTTTAATGAAAGATAAAACAAGAAAATAATGTTTGCAATTGAATCCATTGAGAATATAAGTGCTGGGTTAACCAAGGTAAGTCCAGTCAGAGAAAATAGCTAAGTTCAGCTAGGTATTGTGTACAGTACAAAAATTAAATTCTAAAAATTTTAGGAGGTATTGTGGGTAAAATAATGGAATATTTTTGCCATACTTGTAATTTTACTGGATTTGCACTAATTAATTTTTTTTAATTTTTATTAAAATATTTGATAGAAGACCTATATTTTGGCTCAAAACTCAAGGGAATTATTTAGCAAATTTTCAAAGTGAACTGGGTATTTTGCCTATACCACTACTGTAGTAGACCTCATTATAAATGTATTATTGAATTAAATATACAATAGTTTTTGTTTAAGCACTTATAAATAAATAAAAACAATTTTATTAAGATCATATTTTTATAAAAGAATAAACATATAAATTATAATTTAATTTGTTTTCCGTTTGCAATAAAAGTTTTAAAAATCAATAATTGAAATAAACCCTAAAAACAATTTAATAATAAAAATATTATAATTTTAGCCCCGAATTAGTGGTGAAGTGGACTTCAAATAAAAATCCAATTTCTGAACCATTAGTGAAATTAATGCTTAATTAATGTCTGAGAACTGATGCATAAAAGCATTATTTGTTAAATAAAAACAATATATTAGACGAATAATAATTACTAAAAAAATTTAATTATAATAAAATTAAATTATATTCACTTATTTTCTAATCTTTAGTTAATAAAGTGTTGAAAATATTTTTATTCAAAAAATTGGGCACTTCACATTTATGCATAAGGAGCTCATGCTAATGTTCAGTTGTGTTATTACAATAAACAGATTCAAAATACAGTCTAATTTAATTAGTGTTAACAAGATTCTATTTACAGTTTAAATATTTATTGCTTTCCTTAAAGATTTTGTTGTGTTTTAACAATTTTTTAAAAATAAAAAAATAGTTTTTATTGAAATTTTAGAAAGGAAGAAATTAATTTTAAAAAAATTCTTATTTTAAAAATGTGCATTTAAACCCCATAGCATTTGGTTTGCAAAAATATCCCTTTAGAAATTTTCTTTAAATTTGTGCTAAATTCAATTAAATTTTGGTTTAAATTAAATTAGATTTAGTTAAATTACATTATAATTATATGAGTTTTTTAAAAACATTAAAAAAAATTATCCAAGTCCTATAGGTTTTTAAGCAATTTAAACAAATCGTTTTCCTGATCTCCTCTTGACCTTTTGAGACTCTGGTTTTAATATTTTTATTTTATATTTTATTATGTTTTAAATATTTTGACAAAAAAAAGTTATATATTTTTTAATGTGCTTTATTTTTGTATAAAATATTATTTTTAAAACATATATTAGCAAGAATAATTTAAAATTAGTACAAATACTGCACAATTAACTTAAGTTATTGAAAGTGTCATTTTTCAAAAACTAAAAAATAATTTCATAATTAAATTTTTTGCATTGATATTAATTAAAGACAAATATGTAAATAAGTTTAATTAAAAATATGGGATCGACTGTAATCTCAATTGCAATTCTAATTTATTTGAATTATTTCCACTTAAGGACTCAGTTTTTTGATAATTTAATCATTCATTTAGAAGAGTTTTTAGGCCAAACTATAGACGAAAATAACTTGGAATTGATGACAAACACGTGTTCTATAATTATGTTTTTGTTCATCTCATGATGAGAATTGATAAAATAAAAACTAAAACAAAAAGTTTATCTCTTCTATAAAATAATATGTAAACTGTTGTATGAAATTCTGTATGAATTGCTCGCATAATAGTATTTATCTTATTATAAGAATTAGATTCTGTGTATTTGTATCTATTTGTGTGTTTTTGTCTGTTTTATTTATTTTGTGTATATTTCTTCTTCACTCATATGTTTTTAAAATTTTCATTTATTATATGGAGTAGTAGTGAAGCCAAACAATTATCGCTTCAATTATACGACAGTCGCGGATATTATATTGAATTAGTAGAGCCCTAAACAAAAAGTTTTATAAATAAATTCATTTGTTTCCCAAAACTCATTTCAACGCAATTCCAACAATTAGATTCTCAACGCAACCGAATAAAGACTAAATTTATAAGTTTGAGAATAATAAAACTTAATTTCTTATACAAAATAAAACAAACATATTCGCAATAAGCAAATAATGTTAGTTTGTTGAACTTATTCTAACTTGTAAATGTGTATGAACACAAAGTTGTATGAACAAGGTTATTTTGATAAACATTTAAAATAAACTAAAAAAAAATAATTTGAAATTAAAAATAAAGAAATACAAAAATTAAACAAATTATTTTAAATGCAATTAAAAATTTCTTTTTATGTAGAATTAGATTTATATTTTATCTTTAATTAAAAACGTATTAATATTGATTAAATAATGCTATAAAACATAAGAATATCTTATTTTAAAAAATAATAGTGTCAAATCTGTTATTGTTTATTCGTCAAGTTTTATGCTTTACAAATTAAAAGTACCTAGCTATCAGAAGATATTAATACTAATTAATACTTCTTTAACTTTAATGTATAATAACTAGAAAACTATAACAAACAAAATTATTAAATTATTTTTATGAATTTTGTTTGTTTTTTGTAATTTTCTTAGTTCATAAGAGTTTGTTAGAATTGAGTTGGGTGCAATTTTATTAACTTTTGGTGACTAGCCTTTTTAACTTATATTGTATAAAAAAGTACATTGTTTCCACATTACTTAAAATTAAGCAAATCTTATTAAAATTTAAAAATATATATTTAAAATTAGTAAAATAAAAAAATTTAATTGTATTTAATATGCATTTTAAAATCAAAATGTTTTTAATGCATGAAAATTAGTCTTTTAACTAAACACATTAATATAATTATTAATTATAATCCTGGTCAAGTTTTAAAAATAAAACCTGACAAAGAAATAGATGACAAAATTAGAATAAAATCAGAAATAATTGTAAGTAACAAGTTAAAAGCAGAATATTTTTAATAATTAATTGGGAGTAAACTTTATAGCTTTTTCTATAGCTTTCTATAAAGTAGTAAGCGGGTTTAGAAGTGTTTTGAGG
>JAQFXP010001352.1:0-19876 GCA_034693685.1 Belba bartosi
CTAATTTAACTGGATTTAAACTAAATTTAGTTAAATTAACTGAATTTAAACCGGATTTAGCACTAATTTAGGGAAAAGTTCTTAATTTAGGGCAAAAAACCTAAAAAATTTGCCGACCGCCTTCTGCGGCCGGCAAAACGTCGAGAAGGGTAACTTTTCTCGGACCAAATGCTAGGGGGGGGGGGATAAATCCAAATTTTTAAAACCAGAGGGGATTTTTGTTCGATCCCCCCCCCTTATCGATCTCTGATAAACAGTTATTTTTAGCAACTCTTTATTTCGAAATATTAAATTTTTTATTCATTTATTTAAATAGTTTTATAATTTATATTTTAACAAATAAAGTTTAACATTAACATTAACACTCACAATTAGTATATTTATCTTGTTTGCAACCTTAATAAATATTACTAGTAAAAATGCCCTATTTTCTCTCCCTTTCAGCTATTTTAAAGTTTAACTCATATCATATTTTCATATCATAACATATGATTCATTGGTTATGAAATGAGAGCGTCTATTGATTTCAACTTTAAAACAGTTATTTCGCAATTGGTTCGTTCACTACAAATAAATAAGCTAGGTCAAAATGTATTATAGTATTATTTTTATTTAGTTTAAATATATGACAAATTTGAAAATTGTTAGAATTTTAATTTTAAACGTCAATGAAAATTTTAAGATTAAATTTTTATTACGTATAAGATTTCTATTTAAATAAAAGTTAAAAATTTGTTATTTTGCTCAGAAATTATTATAATTATTGTAATAAAAGTTTGTTTCTTTTATTTTAAATATATAAGTAAAAATTGCATAGTCTCTTCTAACACCGTGAGCATAATAAGTCTGGTAATTGTCAGTAATTTAGTTATATTAATATTATTTAGGCTATATAATATATAGGTCATAAATTATTAATGTTATTTTGTAAAAATATAATTTATTAAAATTTTATTTTATAAGACGAGTATAACGGAAAACAAATTTACATTTTACAAAATAATATTTTTGAATTGTATATTTTTTGTTAATATTATCATGTTAATTATTCAAATTATCATATTAATTTGAATTTAAAAATTTGTTTTTATCTTAACCATTAATTACAATATGCAAATAATTATAATATATTTAATATTATTATATTCTATAAAAACTGAAATTAAATTTATTATAAATATTTTTACCGTTTTTAAAATTCAGTATTTTAAATAGACTAATTAAACCTTTAATATAAAACTAAGTTAAACTGCAAATAAAATTATTATTGTTGAAATTAGAATAAAAAATAGAATATTTTTAGTAAATCAATATTTTAATAGAATATACACACAAAAAAAATTTATTAAAAAAACATGTCTTTTCGTGATATTTTTCAAGAATTTAATATGTATTTAAATAAATAAAATTATTTTTAGTTATTTATAATTTAATAAAAAAGTAAATTTTAATTTAAAAAAAGGCAAGCTCAAGTCGTTTTGCTGTATTCCCCTTTCACTAATAAAATTTTATTTAATTAATTTACATTAAATATCTATTAACAAATTAAGGTCAGATTATGTTTGTACAAACATAAATGCCAATATAAGTAATTTAGTAAAGTTTGACAGTTGTATATGTGAGAAAAAAGTAAATTAAAGCTTTTAATTTAAATTTACTGTATTTTAAATAATTTTATAAGCTTTATATTTATATCAAATATTTATTAAATTAATTTACAAAATGTAAAAATTGACTATATTTTACACTTTATATATGAATGCAAGTTTACTTGACACGTCTTAGAACATTTTTTCTCATTTAGTATGCAGGATTTAACTAGGCAAAATATCAAAGTGAAAACATCTTTTCATTATTAATGATTTAGTGCTTTTCCTTAAACCGATTTAGTGCGTAGCTTATTCTGATTCCCTGGAATGTAGAGAGCTCAGCTCAGACGGAAGGTGGTAATGCGTCCCTGAGTTAGTGGGTTCAAACCTAGACTGTAGTAAGGATTTTTTGAATTTTTATATTTAAGCTAATTATTTTAAATATTTTTAAAAATAAACTCCACCTTAAAATAAACAAAATTTAATTGTTTTTATATTGTGTATGTATTTACACACATTTTATAAAAATAAAAATATTAATTAATTAATCAATATCTTCTAAAAACAATAAATTATTAAAATTGTTTATAACTGAGCAAGAATAAAATTTAAAATATTAAGTTAAATTGAAAATAATTGTTTTAATTTTGTATTGTCAAATAATGTGTTAAAATTTAATAGAATAATTCACAGTAACCTACTAAAATTTAAATAATAATTTATTTAAATAGTTTTGCTTATAAATAAAAAAATATTTGTAATTTTAAATAAAAACTATTTCTAAATATAAGGGTCCTCAAAAAGTTTGTCCCCAACAAGATTTTATATAATTCTTAAACTAAAAGAGATAATTAAGTTCTGTAAATTAGATCTAATAAATATATTTAAAAATGATATAAAGTATATAAAGATTTTTTCAACTCATGACTCATATCTGAGAAAACGAGATGAATGCAAAGTACTATACTCTAACTAACCTCAGGGGCGGGAAGCTAAAGGAGGTGTTAAAAATAAACAGATAAAAATTGTTCTTTTATTTGACATATGAATTACCTTGATCGGCGGACTCTAAGTATTTTAATTATTTATACAAATATTGCTAATTTTATATGTAATTTTATACTTTTTTCCTAATTATTAAAAATTAAACATATCTAAAACTGTAATTAGTTTAAAATTTTATTTTTAACATTAATTATTAAAAATTAATTTATTAAAATATTAATTATTACGATATCAACTATTTTTATATTACGATGTTTTCTATAATTGAAATATAAAATAAAAATGCAACAAATTGATATCGTAATAATTAAGAATCTAATAAATTAATTTTTAATATATATATATATTATAGTGTTGGATTGTCGGTATTACTATTGAATTGTTTTTATTTTAGGGTATTAAAAAATTAAATCGTGTTAATTGGTAAAAATGATCGTACTCTATAGTAAGATCTAAATTGATTTGCATCACAACGCAAATGTTTGATAAGATAAAATAATATTAGTCTTTGTGAAATAATTAAATCATCTTTTGTAAATTATAAATATGTTTTTAAAAATTAATGTCAGTAAATTAAATTATATAAGCTAAAAAGTTATAGACTAAATGTCGCAAAAAAATATTTGCTTTTACTGGCATTTAAACTACAGTTTTGCAGGTATTAATCCAATTTTTTTAAATTCATAATAATAAATATTGTATATTAATAATTACTCTATATATAAAAATATTGTTTTTAAATGAATAAAAAATTACTAAAAATATAATAATTATTATTATATATTTAGTAATTTTTTATTCACTTAAAAACAATATTTTTATATATAGAGTAAAAGTTTATTTGTATAAACCGTGTTGTATACTCAAACAAATTTGTTTACCGTTTGAATTTAAAAATAAAATTTATTGATTTACAGTATTTAATTTTAATTTGCAACGATTTATATTATTATTGAGTTTAATTTGGCTTATACTGTACAATATCCAAACAAATTTAACGCTTCAAGATTAGTACACTGGTAATACTCTAACATTTTACTAATTATTATAATTAAAAGTGACAATCATTTTATAAAAGACTTTTGTCAAATATTTTGTTGCGCAAATTAAAACAAGTCAAAACTTAATTAATTTTATATATAAAAATAGGCTTTATTTTAAACTAGAGCTAGATTGTTTTAGATTTTAAAATATTTGCTAATTAATTTTACTGTTCTGTTAACAAGCGCAAAAAGCATATTTGCATTGTACAATTATACCAAAATAAGTAAACTAATGATACACTGTTTTTAATACACTGTCAGGTAACATATTAATTAACTCTTTTAAATTCTGAATAAAGATCTAGATCAGATTTAAACTAATTTTATTAACAAAACAGTAAATATTAAAAATATTTTTAAAATTATTACATGTTTACTTTGTTATTTTTAAAATGACTAAAATTCTACTTACTTGTTAGTAATTTAAAAAATAATTTTATGTTTACTTTGCCATTTTATAAATGATTAAAAGTTTACTTTGTCATTTAAAAAATAATTTAAAATCGATGTTGTCATTTATAATTATTTGTTATTTTCTAATGCTAATGCATATTTAATAAAGCTTTGCAATATATTGATTTATTTTAATTGAAATATTTAATTTAATATTAATTTAGAACTTTTAAAATATTTAATTAAATTTGCTTATTTAGAATTTGCTTATTTTTTGTTTGCATATACTATAAATATATTACAAACAAATAATAAAAAAAACAGCAAAAGTTAATCAAACTCGCTAATATTTAAAAATTGCAATTTGTTTTTTGTATTTTTTAATCAAAAAATTTTGATAATTCTGATAAGTTTTTTAGCTAATAGTATAAAATCTTTACATATATTTTATATTAAAGTTAAATTTAGTTTGAATTTAATTAATACAAGTTAAAACTCAGAAATAATTAATTGATTCTTTTTATTTTATTTGACTCTTTTCCCTGAATTGATAGTTCTTCTAATTATTGATTAATTTATTATTTCTATATTAAAAATATTTTATAAATATTATATAAACAATTGAATAAATAAAATTTCAAATTATTTATATGTGTGTAAATATTCATATCTATACAAAAATATTAAATATAAAAAATTATAAAAAAAATTGCATAGAATTCTTAACAACAAATAGTTACATTTTTAATTTTTTTAACTTATATAACTTTTATCTATTAAAAAATAAACACAATTTACATAATTAAATATATTTGGTTACATTTATTATATTTGTTTTAAAAATATTAATATATATATTTTTATGTATTTATCTTTGTCTGATAAATTCTTGTTTTATAATTCAGGTAAATGTATAATAATTATCTTTATATTTCTTTTTAATAAAAAACTTAATTATTAAAGCCACATTTGATATTTATATATAACGCAAAAATAAACAGTTATTAGAACCAAAAAAAATCAATAAAAATATTTAAATTTAAAAAAGTAAAAAATTATTTTTATACTACAAGTAGTTGTCAACTAATTATGTACAGTAAACAAATAACATCATAGAGACAAACATTCGTATTAAGTAATTTTGTTTTATTATTAATATGTAAAATAAAAGTACAAGAATAAACTAAAACATATTTTAAACATCATCTATATTTTAACCTTGTTGTAACAAGCTGACAGCTCTGAATGGTACCAACATTGATTTTTTTTATTTTAAATAATTTAATATTATTAATTATATAATATTGATTGATTGCAACACAATAGTGAGTACTGTATATTAAGAGGAAAAATCTAATTTATAAATTGAAAAGATATTAACTTTTTGTGTTTTATTCAAATAATAAAGCCGTATATAATAACAAAATGAATAATTAATTACTTTTTTCAAAATTAAATTGTTTGTTATTAATTAATGAGAAACATGTGGTTTCCGTAATAATTAAAATATATTTAAACATATTTGTTGCTGGGTAAATTCAAAACTTTATTTTAAGATTTTTATTAATAGTTTATTGCATAAATTTTAAAATGGATCTGGCATACAAAAACGAACCGATAGTATTTAATATATTTAATATAAAAAATAATTTAATAAAATGTAAAAATTTATTTATTGAAAATAAATTAAGACTTAAGAATTATTTGGTTATATTTTTGGCATTAATTGGATTCTTATCCCAAACATCTGAATTGATTTCGCAGTACATAAGCGGCAGAACTGTTGTCAACACTAGTATTGAACGCTTGAAGTACAGGAAAATACCTGCGATTACAGTCTGTTTGCCCACAACTATAGCTATGAATAAATACGCGAAACTGTATCCGAAATATCAGAATCTCTTTCAACAGTATCTCAATGTTGTCTCAAATATGACTCAAAATGATTATTCGAACCAAACATTAAATCAAATGATTGTCGAAAAGTATTTCAATCCATTACTGGAATATGAATTAAAATACAATTTATCAATAAATGAACTATTTAACTTAAGTTCTGGCTTAATAAAAACAAACTACATTGGCTTAAATTTTTTTCACCGAGATACACATCAAGATAACGACGAAAAAATTTTTGAATCATTTATTTTTACTAAAAATAAAATGAGAAAATGTTTTACATTTTTTTCGGATTTAATTGAAAAATGGCGTAAAATTGACGGAAAGTTTCGTGTAATTAGATTAACATTGAGACACAACTATTCGTGGTTTCCATTAAGTCTTTACAAAAATAATTTATTTTTATCACTTCATTCATCTAATAATTTACCGGATTTTTCAAATAAAGAGTATTTTATTCGAACAACGATTGGAAATAATATTGGAATTACTTATAATGAAATAGAGACTCGACTATTGCCACCACATTATGAGACCAATTGTCGTAATTATGATTCGGACGACAGCTATAGTCACATCAATACCAGAACTGATTGTATCTATAAATGTCTGATTGAAAAATCACAAAAATTATTTAATTTGAATTGTATTCCGAAAATGTCATATATTTTCTATAAAAAAGAATATTTTAGTCAAAAAGAAAATTCAAGATTTTGTTCAAAACTAAATTTTGCAAACAATACAAACAAAGAGTATTTGCAATTAGTAGTTAAATGTAAGGGTATTTGTCAGAAAAATTGCTTTAAACGTTTTTATAGCTTTAAAAGTTATCCTGGTACAGACTATATTGGCAGTTTTAATACTTGGAAAAATACGACATTCATAATTATAACATACAATAGAAGGCCAGATATGTTAATAGAACACAAACCTGAATTAGAGTTTATAGTATTTGCATCAAGGTTTAGTGGCTTGGTGCGTTTTTGGTTAGCTTTGTCTGTTTTACGAATTATTAATCGTTTCTTAAAATTTTGCAGCAAGTTAATTCAAGACTTTCCAATACATATTAAAATTAAATTATTATTTAGATACTTTTTATTGTTTTTATGCATTTCTGGACTCTTATATCAAACATCATTTTTAATGTCTGGATATCTGAGCCATCGGACAGTTGTGTCGACAAGAATTGAAAAAATAAAATACATTAAAATACCGGCGATTACAGTCTGTTTACCCGTATTTGTATCGTTAATAAGTACTGCAAAAAGATATCCAGTATTTAGTATATCAAAGGAAAAGTATTACAATATTTTAACAAATTTAACGCAAAATAACTTCTTAAGCAAAAACAAATATATTTTTGACGATTATATTGAATTGACTAACAGTGAAATAATTAAAAACACAACGATATCAGAAATGTTTGAAAAATTAAGTTTTAATCCGTTTTCGGAATCAGAAAATAGCAGTTCTTATGTTCGAGTGATTGACGCGAATAACACTTACTATGACTTCAAACCCATCGAAACTTTTATCTATTTTATGAATAATAATAGAAAATGTTTTACATTTTTCAGTGATTTGAATAAAAAATGGAAAAATTTTAAAATTAATTTTAAGAAAATTAATATTAATTTACAACATAATGATGACTGGTTTCCATATAGTTTGTACCAAGATCAATATAGTATTAGTTATCTATATATATCAATTCATTCTTCAAATGCATTTTCAGCCAATAATTACCAAAATTCTGAAAAAATATCGATTGGTTTTGAAACCAATTTTGAATTCAATGCAATAGAGACTCGACTATTGCCACCACATTATGAGACCAATTGTCGTAATTATGATTCGGACGACAGCTATAGTCACATCAATACCAGAACTGATTGTATTAACAAATGTTTGATAACAAGAATACAAAATAATTGTAAATTCAATTGTTTTCCAAAAGTTTCAGATTTTCTTTTTAGAAAAAATTATTTTCTCAACAAACCTGATAAGAAATTCTGCTCAACATTTAAAACAAATTTGCAAAAGTGTTTACATAATACTACTATTAATATAACAAAAATTTGCGAAGAATTTTGTCAAAATGAATGTATAAACAGATATTATAATTTCAATATTAATAAGAAATTAAAATTTAAAAATTCAAAAAGAGCTCAAATAGTGATAAAACACAACCGAATGCCGGATCAGATCATTGAACACTCGCCTGAGATCACATTCATATCATTTGTCTCTAACTTTGCGGCACTTTTGGGCATTTGGTTAGGAATGTCTGCACGAGTTCTCATGTTTTCAATCATTAATTGCATTTAATAATAAATTACAATTTAATTTTTTCCTTTTCAGCTTGTATATAATTTATGTTTTAAAAATAAGATTTATGAAAATAATTATATTATCAAATTAATTTAGTTCTGATAACATTTAAAATTTGTTGAACTTGCTAAAATTCTTTTAATTCTTATTAATTTATATTTAATATTTAAAAATTTGTTTATAATAAATCATAAAAATATTTGGTTTATCCGAACTTATATAATAACTTAAAATTTATAATTCTATACATTAATAAAAATCTAGTATTTTGAATCAAAAACGAATTAAAAAATTAATTATTTAATATTTTTTAAAGAACTTTCTATTCTTTTCTATTGAAAATTTAAATTTAAAAAATTTTTATTTTACCTTTCTAGATAAAAATTTTTAAAAGTTATTGTTTATTAAATTTATTATTTAAAAAAAATTTAAATTATGATAAAAATAAGAAAATATAGGGATAAGTTCTAGGAGTAGTGGCCAAGGCCCTTCATTCCATTTTATCGGCAACTTTTTCATTTCAAACATATAATACTCGGCCGAATGTTATTTAAATGTTATTATCAAATGTTTTTTACTTTGATAAAATGCAGCATTGTCTAATTTATATTGTTAATTGCAACAAAGATTGAAAATCAAAAGTTGAAATCTTAAAGTTATTAAAGATCTATTGATAAAAAATATATAAATTTTAAATTATTTTCTCGAGAATTAAATATTCTTTTTAACAATTTTATTAATAATACCAAAAAACGAATTTTTCGATTGATTGCTAATTAATAGTCATTTCATATCTTGTTATGGATTCAAAGAGAATCGAGTCTTTAGTGTTTGTGTTGAGCGGATCCATAGCCGGTATAGCTGTGATCGAAACCGTAATACGAGTTATAGACGATATGGTTAATTGGGATACGATTGGCTTTTTGGCACTTATATTGACTTCAATTCTGGCCATCACCACAATTGTCGTGTTTTTGAGTGAAAACAAACAAATGATTAAAATCTCATTTTACGCGAACATTGTTTTGGCAGTCATTTGGATCTCTTGTCTTATTTACTATTTGATAAGTAAATAAATTTTGTTATAAATGATTTAATTTTTAAATACAAAATTTCAATACATTTTCTAACAAAATGTTGATTTAAAAGAAAAATACGAAACATTGACTGTGATTCCCGGGTTATTGGAAATAAAATACGAGAATCCACTCAAGAGATACTTAATCTATACATCGATTACATTCATTACACTCTTCAGTGTCTCGGCTTTTCTTCAGTTCTCTGCCGGTGCTCTTAACAACTGAAGGAATTCAATATTTTAATTGAAAATTTCGTTTTTACTTATAATTAATTTACTTTTCATTTGTATATAATTTATAATATAAAATGTAAACACAATTTCAAAATCTATACAAACTTTGAATAATTAAAAGTTTATGTAATTAAACATTTAATAAAAATATATTATTCTTTTCACAACTTATTCGTAACAAATATATTGCATTTATCGAACGATATATCTAATCGAGGGCTAAATTTTAGACCCTCTTCATCAGCGACTCTAGCAGTACTGTTCACCAACTCTGGTCACAATTAAGTTGAAAAACTTCAGTAGTGATGCTTGAAGTAAATATGAGCAAGGAGTTTTGTTAGTGAGCTCAGTTATCAATTAAAATTTTGTTTAACTTATATTTTAATTTAAATAATCAAATGTAATGTACAACTCAAAACCACCATTAATATCAACAATTACATCCTGGCTCATATTTACTTCAAGCATCACTACTGAAGAATTTCAACTTAATTGTGACCAGAGTTGGTGAACAGTACTGCTAGAGACAACTCTGAAACATAATCTAGCTCTGAACATAGTACACAAAAAATTACATTGCATCAATCTAAACAAATCTAACACTAGATTACGTTACAATACACAGCATTACATCAAACAAATGTGAATAGAGTTTGATATTTGGAGCTTTCAAGCAACAAACTCCTCATGTCCATGGCAGTTTATACGCTCCCAAACATGGGCTCACATTCTAGCTCTTCATAAATACTTCCAATTCTAATAGGTTACCTAGCAACACGGCATTTAAAATAAAATATTTGCCAACCCTATTCGCAAATCATGCATAAACTCTTGACGCATGCGTACGACCGCCACTCAAAATGGCTATGAATTGTGTGTTGACTTGTGATCACTGATGACGAGGCGTACGGATTGCGTGAATTGAGTGCAAAAACAGTCATAAAAATTCAGATATCGTTTGCATTAAAACCAATTGTTTTTGATTCAAATCAAAACCGAAATTCAAAGCGTGTTTCGTAACTAACGATTCGGAACATTCGTCGTATCATTCGAGTCGAGTATTACAATTGAAATTTAATCTAAAGTCTTATTAAATCCAATTGAATCGATTGTATGAGTCAGAAGGCATCAGAGCGACCGACACTCCAGGGTCAGCGCATTAAGACCAGAAAAAGAGGTATTTCCATCACTCATTAGTTGATCCATTTATTTATTGGTCAATTGATGTGCTTTTTATGTCTTTTTTATTGATTGTATTGTTTTTTTGGCTTAATTTTTACTATAATTGAGATTACAATTAGTCTAAAGTGTAAACACATTCTCAGTATTTGACTGTAAATACGAATCAATCGCTTAAAGCCAGTAATGAATATCAATACTAAAAGACATAAAAATTAAATCAAAACCAAATTTAAAGAAAAAACATTTCAAAAAAGAGCCTAAATTACGGCCAAAATATTAAACACTAACCGAATTGTTGTGCTTCTCTTGCCCTCCCGTTCCCTTCCGGTGCAGATGAAAAGGAGAAGTTCGATGCGACAGCATTTCGCGATTCAATCTTCTTGGGAATCAACGAGTCTTCAGGCGATCTCGAGTTGTTGTCTAAGTTTTTGGACACTTCGGGCAACAAACTAGACTACCGGCGATACGGGGAACCGCTGTTCGACATCTTGATCGCGGGCGGCCTACTCGCACCGGGCGGTAACATCATCGAAGACCCGCCGGACAAACCGGAACAGTCTCGCACTGAGCTCTCACTCTTCGGCTCGAGCGGCAACGACATTGAGTTGATCCGCGCGTACGCACAGGTGATCACCAAATTGATCCGTCGGTACAAGTATTTGGAGAAGTCTCTCGAGGAAGACCTCAAGAAGATAATTGTGTTCTTGAAGGCATTCACCACTGATGAGAGGCTAAAGTTGGCGAAACTGTGCGCTGTGTTGATAGCCGGCGGTCAGATCGCACCGAATATACTGAGCGCTACACTCCAGGACCATCTGGTCAAGGATGGCATCGCTGCCGAGTTTCTGATCAATGTTCTGGTCATCTGGCAGTCGGACAAAGACGCGAACCAAGTCTGGACGGCTCTACGCAAGTCCGGCCTCGACTCGAAAATATTGGTTTGTGTGTGCAGTCGATGCACTTGTTTTGATTCAATTGTTTCTCTCTTTTACTATCTCTACCACTTGTTCCCTAAAGTAGTGTTTTGTTGTGTTTATGATTCAAAGTTGGAATTGCTTTTTGAGTTTAGTTTGATTTTCTAATTAGCGCTAATTTTATTTAAATATTTGCTTAGAATTGACTTTTTAGCGTTGATATGAGTTTTGGTGTAGCCCTGAGTTTATTGCGTTTTTGCATTTCTTTAATAATTTGTTTAATTTATTTATTTCTCTTATTAATACACAATTAGTTTTATTGACTAATCTATACATTAATTGGGTTTTCAAAACCAGTTTTGTTTTACCGGTAATGACAAGTCGATTGCATTATGTGAGTCAGCAATAGATAATCTGAATTCCAATGAATAGTTTGTTTGCATTTCACTGATAAACATCTCTTTCGTAATGACTGTTTGGTTTTGTACAACAAATGTATAAATAATTGGCATTTGTCTGATGTGCAGGACTTCTACCCGACCTCTAAGCGAACCCAAGAGACGCTATGTTCGACATTCACGACGGCCGGCCTCACCCAAATGGTCGACTTCCAAAAGGCACAGTTGGGTTCATCGGTCAAAAAGGAGTTGCAGTCGAAACTATCCGATTTGATCCACGAGAACGCCGGCACTAAAGAGCTAATAGCTCTGGTCAAGGACTCGGTCGTCAAGTACACACTCACCGAATCGGAAGTCTCTGTACTCTTGTGGAACACTTTGATGGCAGCCGTCGAGTGGAACAAAAAGGAGGAACTGGTGGCGGATCAGGCGATGAAACACTTGCGCGCTTACAGTCCCCTATTGGCTGAGTTCACGAAATCGCCGAAAGCCGAGTTAGCGATTCTGATCCGCGTTCAGGAGTTCTGTTACGAGAATATGAACTTTTTGAAGGTTTTCCAGAAAATTGTTGTTCTCTTCTATAAAAGTAAGTCTTCGTTCGATTCTTTAGTTTTGGTTTTTTATGATTTGTTTTAGTTTTTATTCTTTATTGTCGTCTCATATGACTAGTGTTTTGTTTTTTGGCTCTGATTTCGATTTTTTCATTTAATTTGTTTTGTTTTTTCAGCGGATGTGTTGAGCGAAGACGTGATCCTTAAATGGTATCTAAAAGATCACTCATCCAAAGGAAAGGGGCATTTCTTGGAACAGATGAAGAAGTTCATTGAATGGCTTCAAAACGCCGAAGAAGGTATGTCATCGATAAGAGTTACCATTTGTTTGATTGTCTTTTTTGGTTCCGTTTCAATACATTGTTTTTGTTGATTCGTTTTTTTTATTGAATTATTTTTTTTTGAGATTTATTTTAATTTATTTGTGTTTTTGTCGATAGAATCTGAAAATTCGGATTAATTACCGGCTCTGGCATCGAATCAAAGGATTTGGCTTTTTATATATCATTGGTATTTGATTTGGTATTGATTTAAAACAACAACAAAACTACTAAACACTTAATCACAGCCGACAACAAAAATCTTAATCCATTTTTCTTGTGGCGTAAAAAACAACAAAAACTTTTCAAATTTGTCTTAAAATTATTGCTCGAATTTTTCTCGAAATTATTTTTTATAATCAATATTTAGAAGTAATTATAATTACATTAATTATTCGATTAGAAAATGGGCTGAAAAGTGAATTTTTTACAAAAACTTATTACAAAAAATTTGAAAAAAAAACAAAAACTCGTTTTTTCATTAAAACTACATCTTTTTTGATTAAATCTAATTAATTATTAGTTAATTATATTAATTAATATTATTTTTGTGTATTATTAACAGCACTTTATTTTTGAAGTCTTAAGAATATATTTTTTTTCTTCGATTATCTTAAAACTTGTCGTTTGTTTCCATTTGTTTGACTTATATATTGATGAATATTTTCCTCTTTTATTGATTGCTCACAAATTAATTAATGGTTTAAAAGTAAAAATAATTGTTTTTTTTTGCAATTTTTTCGTTTTTTATTAATATATTGTATTTTTATTTTTTAATTACTAAATATTAAACGATTTGTAGGTTTTTCTGATTATATCTCTCTATTGATGTCTTCAATTGATTGCCTATATATTTGAGAATATTTCTGATGTTTTTCTATTTAATTATTAAATTGATTAATAACTGCATTGAATAGTTTATACCGACAATTAGTTTATTGGTATTCAGTTTTGAAGTTCAAAAGTATTTTTTAATTGTTGTAGAAAACAATAGTTGACTTTGTATTACAATAAAAATTAGGTTAACTATTGAATGACTGATTAGATTTGAGTTACTGTTCGTGAGGTTTATCTCGTTTTGCAGTCACTGGTAGTCTAAACAAGTTTTTCTGTTTTTTATTTTTTTGCATTTTTTATACTCAAATGATAAGTGGTTTTCAATGCCATTGAATAACTACTGGTATTGACTCGCATTCAGATTCCAGCGATGGATAGTGTTGTTGTGGTTAAAAATTTGAGTTTAATTTCTTAATTAAAATGCAAATTAATTCATATTTTTTCAGTAATCATGTGTTCAGATAGTGATAGAACTTTTCCCTTTGATATACATTCTATAAATAAATATATTTTTTTTAGTTTATATGATATTTTTGCAATTCTTTTTTTATTATAACTTATTAGTGTCGCTAACGTTGATCTCAAACTAAATACTTGAATAAAACTTAATTTACAGAAATGGGGTTAAAGATAATTAGGACTTTGAGTAAAAATATAAATAAGAGTTTATTTCGCAGTAATTGCTGACATATTTTGCGCTTTTGTTAAGTTTATCGCAATATTTAATTTTTGTGTTAAAGAATAGAATTTGAACCGAAAGGGGTTTTATAGATATGAAATGAGAAGCTGATCGGTTAGATAATTAAAGCAATAAAACGTCAATTCCATAGCTGGCACAGGCAGTGTAGGTGTGCTTTAATTGAATAGATTTTCCATTTAATTTATAATTAATTACCAATTAATTGATTAGTTTTTTAAATTAAAAAATATGTTTGCTTTTGAATAGGGCTCTACAAAGAACCAAGTATATTTTTAGGGATATTCCATCAATTATTGTACAATTTATTAAAAATTGCGTAATATGTATGTCTATAATTGCACAATAACCAAAACAGCATGGTTGATATGTTTTTTGATAAAAGTTTTAAAAGTTGTCGAATTTTATCAAAATATAAGTCAACCCAAACCTTATTTAAGATATTTTTAACCAAAAATTGAAGTTATTTTCAAAATAATAATTTAAGCAGGCAAACTTTTAAATGCCTTTTTGCCAGCTGATATTAACAAGATTTAAAATTGACTAGAATTTTAGCCAGCTAAATGCGTTGTAATTGATAATTTAGATAAAAAAATATAGGCAACAAATATAGATAACTTTTTCTATCATTAATTCCAATTAATGTTTGAATTCCAACAAAAAAGTGTTTATTCGAAAATACAAAATAATTTTTGAATTAAATGATTAATTTTTATGATATTTATAATATTTCCACTAATTATATTAATATATAAATTGATTGGTATTTAAAAGTTATATAAAAATTGAAAAAAAATAATAGAAATTATATGAAAACATGATTTTGATAATAATGTAAAACAAAAATTTTTGAGCATTTGTTGTGTTTGTGCTTTCGTTTTGCGCTGAAAAAACAGAAATATTTTCCCAAAAAGTCAGAAAATTTTGTTTTAATTGTCAGTAAAAAAAAAGGTGAACTCAGTGTCACATAACTAAACACCTCTTCCTCTTAGGGCCACAACTGTTCAATAGAGAGTCTGCGGAATAGAAAATATGAGAATATTCTTCAACTGTTCGTCAAAACACAACAAAAAAAAGAATAAATTGATTTAAATTCAAAATTAGAATAAAATAGATTTTAATGATTCAGTCGATAATAATCGGCATTTAATCGGAAATTAAAGTCAATTCAATAATAACAGAGATTTTTGGTTCGAAAACATTAAAAAATAGACACTTTTATCGATAGTATTAAAGACCAAAAATTTATTGAAAAAATAATCTTAAGTTTCGGCACCGGAAAGGACAGCCGATCCCGAAAATAGATAGTCCGCACAACAAAATCACCCGAAATAAACATAAATACCATTTAAATAGCAATTTATAAAGACTTAACAAATAATTTGTTAAATAAAAAACAAACTAATTATAAAAAGACAGAAAAAAATTCATAAAAATTTAGTCAATTAGAAAATAATTTTGAAAAAAAAACTCCAAATTTGATGCGAAAAACAAAAAATTACAGTTAAAGAGGGAATACAAGGATTACATGCTTTCAAACAATCTTTTTATGAAAAAATTTATGTAAAAAAACTGTTTTTAATAATAATGTAATTTATAATCAGTTTTCGATTCAATATATAGAACAAAATTAATTGATATCTGAAGAGCAATAATAATAATATAATTAGAATTATAATGAATCAGATTTTATGTCGAATTTATGATACCTTCGACTTTAGTGGTCGTGTCTTTGGTCGGCAACGGAACCGCTTCGTCGGCTTTGGCGGCTGTGTTAGTGGTTGTCGTCGTTGGGCAACCATTTTGCGACTTGTCTTCAATTGTCTTCTTTTGTGGTGATTGTGCGTCGGATACGAGTCCATTGTTTTCGGAGTTGTTCGGCTCCGGAACAACTGCCGACTTATCTGTGCTTTGATTCGGAGCCGAGTCGTCAGCGGTAGGGGTCGTCGACGACAAACCGTTCTTTATTTGCGAATTATCGCTGTTTTGTGCAGTCGTCCGAACGGCCGGCGCTTCGGGACTTTCGGCTTTCGTCGTTGTGGTCGCCGTCGACTCATTCGGCTCTGCGTTGGCCTTCGGTTCTTCGGCTTTAGTGTCGGCGCCCGAAGACGACACGTCATTAGTTTTCACATCGATTTCAGTCGCATTGATTGCGCCGACAGTACTGGTCACCAGATTCTGATCTTTCGATTCATTGGGTTCGCTGTCAGCACTGGAAGATGTGGTCAGTGATAAGGAATCGGTTATTTCGGTCGACTGTTTCGAAATAGAAAAGTAGAAATTCATTAAAACTTTAGAATTAAAGACATTTTTGCGATAATTATAAAACAATTTGAAAGACAAGACTCACATCATTGGTGTAAAAGAAATCTTTAAACTTATGGTACAAATGATCGGATTTTTGTCGAACTCTTTCATCGGTTTTATATTTGCGGCACTTCTTCAGAGTCATAATCAAAGCCTTTAGTTCAGTGCCATAGCTCTGTAGGCCCTGTGGTGTCACCTGAACCGACTTTAGGCGTTCCATCGCATCGAGACATCGGTCGACGTTCGCATTGTCTTTACTTAAGGCGTCTTTGATGTCGTTGTCGATAGTGGTAAGCACTTCGGTCACAGGCGGCGGCACTTTCGCCGACTTTTCCAACTTTTCTTTGCGCTTCTGTTCCTTTTTCTCCTGTTTTCGGCGCTCTTTCTCCTTTTCCTTCTCCTGTAGTTTCTGTTGAAACTCCTTCTCCTTATCCTTTTGCAGCTTTAATCTTAACTTCTCGACCACTTCCGGGTCTTCAACCGGTGCCGCTGTCGTCGATTCGGTGCTAACTGTGGCCGCAGTCTCCTTATGATCCGACTCTTTATGATCTTTCAATTTATGTTCTTTTTTATGCCGTTTCTCGTCCTTTAACTTCGATTTCTGTTTCTCTTTCTTACGCTTTCGGCTACTCTTAGACGAAACCACTTCTTCGTCAGACGACAAGTCGTCGGAAGTTTTGTCTTTAGGGGTCGTCTTCTGATTGTCTTCATCCGAGTCTTTTTTAATCACTTTATCGACCAGTTTGTCGACATCAGAGTCGCTGCTGTCGTCGAGAATAACTCGCTTTCGTTTATGAGGTCTGCCGGCACTCGGCTTTTCGGCCGGTTTACTGGCGCTAGCCTTCTCTACAGGTTTGGCCACTTTTTCGTTCTTTTTCTCCTTTTTCTTACTATTGGCGCCACTATTGTTGTCAACGGATTTCTCTTTAGTCTCTTTAGTCACTTTCACTTCTTTTACTTCTTTCGACTCTTTTCTCTCTTTCTTATCCTTTTTCTCATTTTTATCCCTTTTCTCACTTTTGTTGGTCTTCTTCTTGACCGACTCCTTGGGCGTTGGCTCCTTTCGCCGCTTCTTACTGGTACTGGCGATCTGGTCGTCAATAATCAGTTTCCTCTCTTCGTCTTCGCTATCGCTGACCATCAGTTGTGGTCGAATCGGATCCACTTCTTCCGATTCATTCCTTACAACCGGTTCCGTCGGCTCTTCAGCCGTCAAAAGCGGCGGCGAATCCAATGGTTTTGACTCTGAGTCCACGGATTTGACCGGATTCTCGTCGACAGTTTTGTCGACTTCTTCTCCGTCTTCATCCGCCTCGTCCTCTAAGCTCTGGTCCTTTATTGGCTCTTCCGGTTCGATGTCCATCGGCTCGGACTCAACGCCGACACTGACCACAATAGTCGGATTGTTTTCGATCTCATTGAGGCCTTCATTGAAATTCTTGACTTTCCTCTGAATTCCTAACTTATGTTTGTGTCGATCGTATGGAAACAAGTCTTTGGCGCTGACGACAGCACTGGCAGTAAAAAAGTATTTTTCAATTAATACTTAATTAGTGTCTGAATTAATCGCACAAAACATTGAATAACTTTTCATTGAATTGTCGGTTGAATTCAAATCAAATTTCATTAAAAATTGACTTAATTTTAGTGGTTTTTTCAAAACTGAGCTTCAAATCAAAATACAAGTTATTTTCGGTCGAAAACAACTTGTTTGTTTGAAAACCCATTTGTTTTTGAGACCACAAATACACCAAAAGTGCAGAAAATTAATCAAAAAATTTGAAAAACTTTTACTAACGACTCATATGTGCCGAAGAAGAAGACGGGATATCTGCCCGGCCCTGCCTTATACCCGACCGGCGGTTCCGCTTCGATCTAAACAAACAAAGCAAATAAATTAAATTAAACTAAATTAAAAAATTAAAACAAAACCAGAAAAATGCAGAAAAAACGTCAGATTTTCAAAAACAATCAAAAAATATAATTTTTAAAAACTAAAATAAAATCTAATAAAAAGAGTAATGAAAGCATGCGTACCCTCGCAGGCCAGGGAGGATATCCCTTGACTTTGGCAAAGACCAGATCCCCGACCTCGTAGTTCTGCGGCTTTTTCGGCGGCATTTGATTCCGAAATAAAGACTTCACTTCTGTTTACGAACCAAGAGTTGATGTATTGGCAACTGTTTTGCTTAAATAAATTGATTAATCGTTTGCTTTAATCACTAATTTAGTCGCCAATCAACTGATGATTGCAATTGAATTAAGTCTAAGCATTGAATTCATTCAAACGTTTGGTTTTGTTATTGTTTTGAATGTATTGTCAATTAAATACCGAATTCAACGCTCGCTTATAGCGTTAATATAGTCGGTTCATAGACAACGTCTATAATGTATTGAAGGGGTTTTTAGTTAAAGTCAATGCTTTTTTAATTTGTAGAAAATAAATAACAATTAGGTTGCTAAGTTTTACTTTAAATTATTTATTTAAATATATATAAATTATTTATAAATATATTTTAAACTTATTGCAAAATTTATAACTAAATTGGCTAAATTATTCCTTATTTATTAAATAATAGGGTTTTAAATATATAAAATTATGTTGTTTATGAAAGATAATATAAAAACACCATTTGCGCGATTGTTCGAAAGCTTTTTATACTGTAAATATCGATTACAGCGCCATCTTGACAGATTAATAAGTTAACTAGATTGTTAATTATTATTTTATTTTATTATGCTACTCTTTACATTAAATTAGAACTTGGTATTTATAGACTAGCTTAAATTAGTTTATCCAGTTGTAGCAAAAATTCTTTATATTTTTATTTTATACTGTATACAGAATTTAAACAAACTTTATAGCTATAATATAACAAATAAACAACAAATAAAGCTGTCTGGTTACTTTGGGCAGTATATCGATCGTATCGAGATATATAAAGCAGCCAAATCTAAGCAAGATAGTTATTAGGTCTAAAACTTTAATTCAATATTTAGAATATATTTTGTTAAAGTACTGTATATGCTTTGAAGCGATTCGGAGCTTAAAATATAGTATATATGTTAGTTGGAAAACAATTTGTTAAATGTAAATT